>JABFER010000187.1:0-58323 GCA_013618295.1 Fusarium armeniacum | reverse complement strand
TATATATCTATATAGATAACTAAAGAGTCTTAAAGAGATATATCTCTTTCTCTTTTACTAGGGATTTTAATATATTAGGTAGTATAATAGTCTATATAACTATTAGGTTTAATAGGACCTTTATTAAGTTAACTGGCTATAATCTAGTAGCTTTAAAGCTGGTATAAATATTAGATATTATAATAGCTTAAACCTAGGCTTTATAGTAATTATATAGAAAGGTAATCTTATTAATATTACTTAAATCTATAATAAAAGTAAGGTTAGTAAGGAATTAATAATATACCTACTTAAAAGGACTAAAAATAGCTATATCTAGAGGCTAGAGTATATATAATATATATATTAATAAGAAAAAAATAAATATATTATTATTATAATATTTATAAAGGAAGTCTTTAGTTATATAACTTTTATAACTATTAAAAATAAAAAGTTAAGGTTCTTCTTTCTTTTTTAGTACTATTAATAGTATAAAGACTATATAAAGCTAAATTAATATAATCTTATTATTTATCTAGCCTTTCTTATTGTAGGTAAAATTCTAATCTTTTAGGAAGTTAAGATTAGCTAGGAAATATTATTATTAAAGCGTTTTCCCTTTAAAGATTATAGTAAGAGGTAGGACTTTCCTTATTACTAATATATACTTTAATATTATAATCTATAACCTTAAACTAGGCTATTTAATAAGAACTAACTTTTTATCCTTATAGCCTAATACTAGACTGTTTATTTCTATCCCTTTTATTATTTCTATCTTATCTATATTATATTAATTCTTTAGCTTAATAATCTATATTGCCAGTATTATTAATAATAGAAAGAATGCCTTTATTTAGTTAGCTAAGGCACTATTAAACCGATTAGAATCTATCTTTTTACCTACTAAAGTCTTAACTTTAAGATAATAGGCTATAAATAACTATAGCCAGTTTTTTCCTATACTATCTTTATAGCTATTATAATAGGCTATCTTATTAGTAAACTCTCTAACTTATTAATAGTTAATAGGATATCCTAGGTTAGCTTAAATAAGAATCTATTAATAGAGCTGCCTTTCCTAAAGATCTAAAAGCTTTTACTATATCTTTTAAGCCTTATATTATAGTATAGTACTATTAAG
Organism: Fusarium armeniacum; assembly: GCA_013618295.1. Lineage (NCBI taxonomy): Eukaryota > Fungi > Ascomycota > Sordariomycetes > Hypocreales > Nectriaceae > Fusarium > Fusarium armeniacum. The sequence goes on along the minus strand of JABFER010000187.1, from coordinate 57,197 downwards.
TCGACCTTATAGTATAGAATAACTAATACTATTTATAGCTGCTGCCTTATATAGTAAGTAATTATTAGTAACTATTAAAATTGCCTAACTTATATTAGCTTTAGTCTATTTATATATTCTAAATTAAATAGTCTAAATAGAATTTTAATCTAATATATCGTTATAGAGATATCGTTAAAATAGTAAATGTTAAATTAGGTGGTTAGGTTGGAAAGAGGGTGGCCGGTTGTGGGGGGTGGTCGGTTGTAGGGTGGCCGACATTAGGTCTCAAATCACCATCATTTGGACATTGAGAACGACCAACCTACCCTACGACAGTGGTAAACATTTTGGGTCATCATTTTGTACGAGATGTAAGACTGCCGAGAATCTCTGATTCAATGTACTGCCTATAATCGAACTGTAAGCAACTCCGATAACAAACCTGGCTAGATATCGAGAGGCATAAAACCCTCAACTTCCGAATAGTCGTTTCCAATCTCACATTTCAAGCATCCCTAAACGGAAGCACAGAAATGAAAAGCAATTAAACAACCAGCCAATATAGGGCGATCTTCATCATGGGGTTCTTTTCTTTTCCTCTAACATATACTATTTAATGGATTATTCTCTTGACGTCCTTTGCCACCGAGCCAACGAGGCTACTTTTGTGATTGTTGAGTGTAGGGTGGAAGCGCCGTAAGATTGAACGGTAGAACAGCAAACAACCTTACACTCAAGTCCATGGTGGCCAGACTAAGTATCTGTGCGACTGATGATAGCTGATGTGCTTGTTCCATCGCTTGTGCTATTATCAGCCAAGTTCTTTGCTTCTCCGAACAAGTCTAGGACGTCCGTATAAACATGAGGACGATGACCTATTGTCTTCTTGAATCCGTCCTTTCTACATGGTAGCACGGCGAAATTCAGTGCCGGCTTCGCCGTCAACATCCCTTTTCGCCTCATCCACCAACCCCTCGTCAAACATGGTCGCCCATCTGGCTGCCAGAGACGCTATATCCCAATCATCCAATCGTGACATCTCGCCATTCTCTCTCAACTCGGCGGCCACAGATGTGACGAGCTTACCCTCAAGACCACACGGAACGAAACGAGCCCAAGGGTTTACGTCCTCAAGCCCTTCCACAGGAACATCTATGTTCACAGCGATCCCAAGTGCTGTGACGTGTCGCCGATGATGGACACCCATTGCCGCTATCTTGCGTTCCGGCTGACCAGCAGAGGTATAAACCCAGACTCCAGGTTCGTCCCGTGTTGTGTAGGTTTTCAACCCGAACGTTTCAGCAAGGAGGCGACGCGTGGTAGCCTCAAGATGACTTGCATAGGACATAACCGAGTAGTGGGCAAACAGTGGTGAATGCATGTCCAACACAGGCCAGAGTACAAGCTGCCCCGGGCCGTGGTATGTCGTTAAGCCACCACGACTCGTTTGCCTAACATCAGGGGTAAATGTCTGCTCAGGGATGGGTTTACTTCGGTTGGGGAGAGTAACAGAAAGAGGCGCCTGGAAACGGGACGTCTGGGCCGAAGTCAGAGGCGGCTGGCGACGTCCAAGGGTGAGAGTTGGTGTAGGCTCAAAAGAAACAAGATGAGGACGAGGTACTTGACCACGTTGCTCTTCATCCGCCAAACCCTTCCATTGGAGAAACCGAGAGCGTAAGTCCTCCTGAGCAGCATGAGCAGTGTCATAAGAGACAAAAGCATCAGATCCTGATCCCGTGAGATGTTGATGAGTAAGGAGCTTGAGAGAGGATTGGTCAACAGCACGTGTGTGTGACCATTGACCGGACGTTAGCCCGGCCCCGGAGCGGAATAGGGTGGATATAATGCCGGAAGACGGAGCGGCCTTGAGCCGCATACTGGGCAGCATTCTTTGTCCCGCCGTCCAGGCAACCAGACAAGCCTGGAACGAACCGGTGGAAGCCAGAGCACTTTAGAAATGGCGATCAGTTGGTTGGTCGATGCGATTCAAGCAAGCGTGGTAGTAATAGTCAGGATCACACGGAGATAACCTACCCGACGTGTGCACGACCAACAAGAGACAATGGTTGTTAGTTAGCAAAAGTGAGTTTCTGCTCCTGGACGATCCCGTGGGGCTAAGGAAACACGGCCGACGGTGACGTCGGTAAATCAGGGCCGAAGATCAACGGAGGCCGCCCGAGAGTCAATTGACAGTCGTGGACTGTACCGTCTCTGATGTATGTGAATGTTTTGTGCATTGTGACCCTTGGTAATCCCGATCAAATGGATGGCGTTTTTAATAATGAAACGGAATTCTTGTTGTTGTGCCACATGCGTCGCAATTTCACGAGTGGCTCAGCAGTGATGTGTGTGGTAAAAGATTGGAAAAATTCTTCAGTACAATCCATAGTTGTCAAGTGATGATGAGTATGTGACACCTGCTACTTCTCACTGCATGATGGCACACAGCTTTTTACACGATGCTAGCTGAAACTATCTAAATCAAGTCCAAGACACAGATCGAGAGAACCGAGAGCTGAAATGCGAAAATGCCCACCAACAAGGAGCGGTGGTCATGCAGCAAGCAGTAGAAGTTAATTGGAAAGTTCCGTCAAGGGCAAGTTGGCGGCAAAAACCCTGTCTCAACAGCACATCACAGCACAAAACAACGCAGCATTGTGGACTTCCAACCCATTAGCTAAAGACTGAGGAGGTCCCTAGTTGGCGAGTCTTGGCTGATCGTAGTGTTGTCGCCCCATTCATCATCGACAATCACTTCCTTTTCACGAGGATCACTGTCGCATCATTCATTTTTGTGTCTCATGACATCAGAGGAGACGTGCGCTAAACCCCAACAGAGGACAGTGGTTGCTGCAGCTTTTCCCCGTTGGGTAAGATGTTATTGGTGCTTAACTTTCATTACTTCTTAATCACCGCCTAGTGTCGTCATAGCCGAGCTGCTGTGCACTCGGAGCTTTTCTTGGTCTCTATCTCTATCTCTCTAGAGACCGCCTGGAAGAGAGATTGGATTGTAGGCTAGGCCCGTTGGAACTTGGATGCTAGGGGCGGAGAGAGCATCATCTGCTGCAACTTGGGCATCCAATCTCCACTTGAGGGTCACTGGACTGTAATGGATGGATGGATGGAAGGAAGGAAAACCAGGGATCAAGATGCCCTGGGACCTGGGCGATTGAGAGCCCGAATACCACGGAGGCCAGGGAAGGACAGCCACAGACATCGACACTCTGGGGCTACTATTACCGGGCATGCATGTGCAATGTATGTGCCGTGCCTACGTAACACCCTCCATGAATGAATCCATGTGAATTTACGTGTGAATGAGGGCCAAGTTGAGTTCATAAACACGAGGTCAAGTCGGAATACAAGCTGTTTCTAGTATTACTGTGCTTGTTCCCTTTCTTCTACTCGCCCAGAAACCCATTGTTACTCATTCCCTACCAGAAACTCGGTGTCTCTCTTCGCTAAAGGGAGACCAAGTATCTTCGTCAACGTCGTACAATTTGACCAAGACAGAGAGAGACAGACTCCACACCGACAAGCCGTCTCCCGAGCAAGCAAGCAAAGCAAGCATCAGTCCATCACATCACCCCTAGCTCTTAGCTAGAAACTACCGTCTGTAGTTGACGCTAAGAAAAAAGCTCCAGAAACAAAAACAAGAAAACTCTCCACAAGAGCTAAACAAGGTTCATAAGGATCGTCAATCTCCCCGTCTCAGGTTTCCCTTTTCTTCTGGTTCCCTCCTCCCATTTCTACGTCTGACCTTGCTACAAGATCATTCACAATCTACACTTTGTCCCCTATATCGCACCATCTGGTCTGTATAACACAGGACTTGGTTTGGCACCCTTGCTGAGAGTCAGGCGTACGAGACAACACCCGACGCATAATCCCATTACATTACAGTAGTGGCCTTCTTTAGCTGCAGCCTTTTTACTCCCCTGGCAGTGATCCTGGGCGTGACGACACCCAATTCCCGGGCTCCATAACAACAAATTAATCCCTACGACTCATTTTCTGGGACGACAGTGCTTGCATCAACAAACGAGTTTTTTTGTCATTGCAATCACCAAATATCATCATGGCGAAGAGTAAGTTCTCCTCTAGCGTTCGTGATTTTTTCCCAATTCTAGAAATCGAGACTGTTCCCATTGTCGCGTTGCTTTTCATCGCATCGTATTGGCAATCGCAGACTAACATGATGTAGACGCACCTCTCGGCCTTGCAGGCCTGGTCCTCATGGCAGTTTCACTGCTCTTCCTCTGGTTCATTATTCTATCTGGATTGACCTCAACTACTCCATTTGACAAGACGTATTTCCTCCGGGCCGACACAAGCGACATCACTGGAGCTCGCGATACTACGCAATGGAACTTCTTCTACATCTGCGGCGCCGGCAACAAGGACTGCGATGGCGCTCGCGCTGCTCCTGTCATCGGTCGAGCTTGGGACTCTAACCCTCGCAATGCGCCCAGCTCGCTCGTCGGTGGTCGCGCTGGCGACACTACCTCCAACCGCCAGTTCTTCCTCTGGCGGTTCGGATGGGTCTTCATCCTCATCACCCTATTCTTCGAGACCATTGCCTTCTTCACCGGCTTCATTGCATGCTGTGGTCGTCTCGGCGCCGGCATCTCTGGTTTCACATCCATGTTCGCCCTGTTCTGCTCCTCTGTCGCCATGTCCCTGATGACGTATGTTTTCTCTCATTACCCAATTTCCGTGACTGTTGTTTGCTGACAATTTGGTGTAGTGCTAGTTGGGTTCTCGCTCGCAACGCTTTCAGGAGTGCTGGTCGATCGGCTTCAATCGGCCGCTACGCCTTTGGCTTTGCTTGGGCTTCCTGGGCTGCTCTTTTCATCGCCACTGTTCTCTTCTGCCTCGGCATGCGAGGTGATAAAGGCTCTAGCGGCGGTTACAGCGGTCGCTCATGGCGCCGAAGACGCAGCGTTCGCAGCGCCAACGGCTACGAGGGACGCCGCGTTAAGGACGACTACTCTTAAACTATCGCTCATTTTATGCCACCCAGGGACTTATTTAAGCGAGCGGTCTTCGGGGCGTTGGGAAGGCGTTAATCAGGAACTCGCGAAAGTTCAACGTCAATTTTACAAACCCAATTGTCATCTAGCCGGCCAACTGCAACGCCGTACATGCGGCGGCTCAAGTGTTTTCGACAGCTTGATTTTGTCTGTTCATATTTGATCTGGTCACTGGCCTGTCGTGTTTTGGCAGGTTTGTACACATGTAATGTTTTGGTGGGAAGCATTGACATGCTTCGAATAATGTTGGAGCGAAAGTTACGGCGAGATTTACGAGAAGCTTGTTTGACAATCGCGTAATAGTTATGAATGTATGATACTGCAGCAATACAAGTGTTTTCAATTCATATGTCCTTTTGATGAATAAATCGAGCCCTCTACATCCTTACGACTCCAACCAGCCTTCACGTTGTTCTGTTGAGTTGGTTTTCCAGACCCAAGTCGCCTGTTTCATAATCAATAAAATGTAGATGATACAATATCATTACCGCGGGCACGTAGCCAAATCAGAAAACGAAGCAAAATTGGGCACCCGAATATCACGTTTAGGTCAATTGTATTGTTCGTTCGCTAAACACTCAACTGAATGTAGATACCCCTTCCTTATCTCGGCTTTCCGTCAAACGATTGAAGCCTGAAGTCGCCTTTATACACTCTCTTTATCCTACCTCACTCCACCACCTTCAGTTCTGTCTGTGGTGTACATGCTTGAAAAACCAAAATGCTATCCTGACGCGTATCTCAAGAGTCCTCGCCCTTTTTATTCTTCCGTTGCACAAATGCCAAAATCTGCCAGGTTTGTCTAAAGCCATCCAAAAGCGTGTACAGGAGTGGTCTCATAATGAGGAAAATTGCTGAGAAGAATGGTCAAAGCGGTACAGATAATACATGCTGATCCGAAGACTTTGCAATATGCCCCCCTTATAGTGGTAGGAAAGGCCTCATTGTCAGCAGCCATCGCATCAATTTAAAAGATGCCTGTAAAATTCATGGTTCTGTAGCCAACTAGATGCCTGCTCTGTTGACCGATCGTTGTGTCCAGCCAGCCTCCGAGGAAATAACTCATTCATCCCTAAATTTCGGCCTCTAGGCGTCATTCGGGCTTGATATAGGGCTGATGCTGTCGAGCGGCGCGGTGTGCAATGCTGGCCTTAGAGGGCCACCCACCTTCAGACCGTCTCTCTCCTTCTGCAACACGCCGTTTACCCAGCCGGCCACCTCTGCGTCCTCCGTTGTTGAGTTGAGAGCAATTTTACCGACAGCTTCCGCCACCTTGTCAGCCTCATCACCTTCTTCGGCTTCTTCTGCGATGGTCTGCGGTTTTGTGAAATCAATGAGCCAGGGATGCTTCAACAGCATTGCATAGGTTGGCCGCTGTTTGGGAATCTTGTGAAGGCAGCTTCTGACAAAATCCGTAGCTGTATCCGAGTAACCCTCATCTGGCATAGCAGGTGGTTCGCCCTCAACGATAGCCTATTCCCCGTTAGTAACCAGCATTCACATCGTCGACAAAAAGAGTGCAGACTTACACTTAGTTGACTAAAAATGGTAGAGGACACCTCTGGCGGGTAAGGGTATGCACCTTTGGCACACTCAATAACCGTTAGTCCTAGACTCCAGACGTCACTCTGAACACTGTAGGATCCGTCGGCGTTTCCTGCTTGTGCGTATCCACCGCCCGAAATTCTTTCGGGTGCCATGTAACTCTGACAGCCGATGTTGGTCCGGGCTATACTCGCGACCAGATTACCACTGACGCCAAAATCGCAAATCTTGACTTGGCCTCGTGTATTGACCAGAATGTTTGTTGGCTTGACATCGCGATGAATGATACTGTGCTCATCTTTTAGCGACTTCAGACCCATCACTGTGGAATAGGTGATCTTTCGCAACACGTTTTCGGGAATTCCTCCAGCATATAACTTATCAATGGAACCTCCATCCATATACTCGATGCACATGTAGACAGCACCTTCCTGGAAGAAAGCACCGTAAAAGTCAATGATGTAGGGCGAGATACACTCGTGCAATATGACAAGCTCTTTCAAAATGGTTGTGAACTTGGCATCATCGAGTTCCAGTCGCATTTCCTTCATTGCCATAACCGTGCCTGTGGTACCATCACCCGAGTTCGACTGGCCATCAGTTGAGTCTTCGGCCGGCCTGAGTGGTGAAGGATCTGACTGCGAATACTGGACAGGAGGCGGCTTTCTTGATAGGCCTTGACCAAACCGCGGAAGACTCCTCTTGGCATGCTTGACCTTGTAGACTGTTCCGTAGTTTCCCTTGCCCAGCTCGGTCAACACTTCCACTTCATCGAGGGATATGCTGAAGGTCTGGCCGTTGGCAAAGTTGACTCCCGTGCGTGTGATGGTGGCAGCGCCATCAAATGTCACCCATCCCTTCTCAGTATCGATATATTTCTTGAAGTCATCCATTTTCGACCCGTGGCCGCCTCCTGCCCCATTCGATTCTTGATTACTCGGTGCGTCGCCTGTGATGTCCGATAGTTTTCCAGGAGGTCCACGCTTCTTACCCGTGGTCGTGGCAGGACTGGGTCCACCCATAGCGGAAAGATTCATGCCCATCATGTTGGGCCTTCTGTCTTTTATCGAAGGCTTTGAGATCGCAGGAGCCGAGTTAACTTGTGACATCTGCGGTCTTTGCTGCATGTGGGGCAATCGCATGTTGGCTGGGAATCCGTTTGATCCGGTAGACGTTGGTGACTGTCCAGCAGGTGATGCTGGGTTGCCCTTTTTCAGGCGGTCCTGGTGCAGTTGCCGCGCCTTTTCCATTATACTATTTGCTACCGAGGCACTACTGTTTCCAGCATAACTAGCGGATGTTTGTACGGGATGTCTGGCCTTGCCCAAAACCCCCATCGCAGTTGAATTCGGATTCATATTGCGAGGATCAGAAACGGACCGTAGGGATGGGACCCTTCGAGGGGGCTCATCATTGCTGGGAGACTCGAGTGGCGTGCTAGGTTCAGACGAATCTTCAGATCCAGGAGATCCGGGCGTTGACTGGTCTTTCCAGTCCTCCGGTGTGGCCGGAACCGAATCGGAGGCAGACATCGAGTATTACGGCGCGTCGATAGTAACGAGGTAAGGTACGGTGGTTGGAATTGTCTTGAAAAGACTTGGATTTGAGATTTTTTTGGATGTGAGATGTGCTGGGTGCAAATTCTGGACGGCGTAAAGATCGAGATAGATGTCCTGACAGGACCGCGGGGAGCTGTCGATCGGGAGACGGGACGCGATCGATTAGACGGGTACAAGAAGGAGCAATGGAGGGGAAAGAAGATGGTGCGATTATGTCGGGGCTAAAAGAGTCAAGCAGCGGGCGGTCTAGGCTTTTGGAACGTCTCTAGTACAGCAACAACTGGGACCCTCCTTGTAATTGAAGAAGAAGACTGTAGAATCCCAGGGACGGTAAGTAAGCTCGACGTCCTGATAACTTTCCGTATCGGCAGTAAGCCTTTCGCAAGGTGTCTATTCTGTTTCGTCTGTTCCGTATGATACGAGGCGACCGGGCTTGTCCTTTTGTTGTACAAGACAGATCCTCTGAATTGCCCTGACGGACAGTTGGGCACCCAAGGTTCCAAATGGTAGTGTTAAAACGCAGCGGCGTCGTTGGGAGTTTAATCGGTGACTGAGAAAAGGTTTTAGTTAGAATAAATTATTCTTAAATCCTGCAATAGCAAACGTCCAGCATTAAATGGTATAGTTAAGGTCATATACGCACCCGACAACAATGACCTGACGGTAAGTGAATAATGAAGGATAGCGACTTGATTCAGCTCTTAATTCGATCCTATCTGCAGACTTCGAGTCGAGCAAGATACAGATGGCTGGGTGCGGGGTTAAAAACTAAGTTGCCAGGCGAACTCGACAGCGATGCAAGAGTAAAGGTGAACGAATCTTGTTGAGCAACGGTCTGGGACTACATAAGTCGTGTGTAACTTGTAAGACAGGAAAGGGCCCCAAGAGACACGGACAGGTAGCAGTGACGAAGCAAAGGGAAAAAACAATATGAGGCTGAATATGTTGGTGATAGGTAGTTTTGGATGGAACACTGATGTGTGGCGGTTCACGCACCTACCTGGCAAGCAAACCCACCTATACTCAGAACATGGCACAGGTGATGGATACCTAAAGACGGACCGCTGGCAGGCATGAATACCAATCTCCAGGGGTTGACCCAGCCTATTAACGGACCTAACTATCCGATGGACGTGATGGACTGCAGTGGCAGGAGGAATTCCCCGCGGCGGCGGGCGGGGCGCCACAAGGATGGATGGGTCCGGGTCCGTCTTTCGAGAATATACGCTAACGTCAGAAGATTTGGGCTAGTATTCCATCATGATGAGAATGGGATTCTGTCAAAAATGAAAGGATCCGAGTTGGCTGGCGTCATGATGAATTCATTCCATGGTTTTCCTGTAAGATTGGGCACCTGTTTATATTGAAGAGCTATCATAATAGTTGCCTTTATTAATAAAAAAAAAAAAGCAATATGCACTATTTCAAGGAGATAATTGCTTTCAGGCTTCGTTTACAGCTCGTCCTTGATTTTTCAAATCTGCGGCACCATCGTCGATGGAGAGCTGTACCGATGACGTTAATGTGGTTGGTGTCAAATGTGCGTACTTGATGTCAAACCTTGATTCGAGGTGGGGACTTGCATGCGTACCCTTGAGCAACATGGGTGACACAAATACACCTGCAGATACAGCTCGTATCAATGTGTGACATGTCCGGTGAATTTTAGCGGTTGCTGTTGAGACTGTGCTTATCTAGGAGGACTCACCATATGTAATCTGGCTCTGCAACGATGAGCACCGACTCCACTGGTCATAAGAGAAATGAGGATGAGTTATCCGCGTCCACAGATACTTGTCAATTTCTTCATCGGATAGGTTGGGCAGACATCGGTGTGGCCACTTGCTGAGACGCAAAGTTCTTATAGCTAGAGATAATCGAAGCGTCTACAGATGGTTGTTGGTTGAAACTGGTAAACCTGAAACAAATGACGGTGTTTAGATTATCTATTACGACTAAATCATCTGGAGGAATGAATAATTTGTTTGTTGTGGGCAGTCTGATAGTAAACTGCTAACAGAACACAACTACCCTAAACATGCAAGCGAATTTGACCGGTATTTAGATACGTCACATAACGCTCTCGATTACTTGACCTCCACGATCGAGGTTGTGAAATGCCAGATGTAAATGGCCAGTCACTGGGTAACCATAGCCACAAATAAGAATATAAATCAATGGCGATAAGCTGTCCTTTGCTAGGCGCTCGTAACTTCACAAGGTAAAGAGTACGCCGCAACTGTCCTGACAAACAACATCCCAGGCAGGAGGTATCTTATAAAACAAATATCGACTATAATACAGAAAGAAAAGGAAACAAACAGCAGGCCATGCAAGTGTCACATTCCTCAGGGACCAAACTGTCTGCTCCAGGTGGCATATGTACTTGCCGTAGTTTTTATCGAGAGAGCTTCAACGCATCGAAGTTTGAGGTCTGAGGATGGCCATGATGTAGATGACAGGTGAGCCTGAAATGAAAATAAGTACACAAAAGAAGTTGTCATAGGATTTCCTTTCACATGCTGAGATAATAATAATCGCGAATTCCTTTTCCTAGATATCGACACTGTTATTGGTACAGTATTATGGAAGGGGCACAACTGACAATGTTTCTATTACAATTTCAACCACACTTCAATTTAACACGCCGCCGGCGATCCCTGCAGGCCATCTTAAACTCTAAAGCTTCCAACGCAGAGTCAATCCCTCGAGGGTAATGCAGGGCACTTCCAAACCATCATGATACATGTGCCGTACTGAGCAACTTTCATCAATGTGACTGTGGCATCGGAAGCCAGGCACGAAACGTGACTGAGGAAGTTCTCTAAAACAAAGTTGCCAAGACTCTGGAGGGTTCTCAATTGAAATTCTATCAAATCCATCCAGAAGTGGGTATCTGTATAAGTCAGCGGATTTCGGAATACCATGCGACATGATTGCCAAGGCGAATAACCATGCTGCGATTATTGACATGTAACTCCTTAACCTCAATAACTACAGTGCTATTATACGTATGTAGTATTGCCTAGTCCTACACAGACGGTAAACGCTATTATTAGTGAATGGACTCAATACGCACTTTTGGGTTAGAAATTGAAACTCCCAGTACGAAACGTCTTTTATCTTCTTGATAATAAGTTAATACTTAGTGCTATATGCTATCTCTCAGAACGAAACATGCTAGCAAGGAACATTTGGCTATGTCATATCCGAATCAAAAAAGCATCGCGTGACAAGCTACGCAAACTGATATAACTCGCCTCAGATACAAACATCAGCGTTGCCCAATAACGTAGCACACTGCCTCGCTATTCGAGGAGCACAAGATGCGTAATGACGGCTTGCGTGGCTCATCACAGGAGGCCAAACGACTCCAGCCTCTGAGCGTGAAGCACCAGGCAACGTGCCAGCAGATAGCACCATGACGAAAGTTGGCGCCACACCTAAATGCAATAGTGCGTCGTGCCGGAAGATCTCTACCCTACCCGACCCCTGTACGAATAGACACGACAGGATCAACGTTCCTAACATGGCATTCTTGAACGATTTTGAGACGTTAGGTCCTCTTGATGGTGGACTGTCAGAACTATGTTTCGATGCATCGTCGTCAAAGAAAAAATGTGATTTGTTTCTGTTTGTTTGATGATACAAAGGAGGTGTCTGGCCGACGTGGCCCTGTAAAAAGTTGTTTCTGGATGAGTCCAATAGGAGTCTACTAGTGAGTAGTTGGCTGTGGCGTCACCAAGAAAGTCTGGGCTAGGTCTCGTCCCATTAGAAACCCCTGCTTGAGGGGGGACGCCGGGCCTGGCGCCACGGCACACATGGGCGTGTTTCAATGGCTAAGTTTGTTGCGAGACAAGGATCCAGACTAAATGGTTTGGTTACCTCATTCAGGTCGCTGGCACATTACTGAAGCAGCCAGTGACGAGGATAGATGATTCCCCAGGGAGCTGAAGGCCCGGATTGAGGTAACCCAACAGGTGAGAACAGGCGCTCGAATGTGGCCCAAACAAGGAAGCTTATGGGGCTGTTGTCATAGTTTAGTATCTACAAACTAGCTCAAGATTATCAATCGGGAATTGGGGATGTACATCGCCGTCTTGTAACTTGTTCCAGTTCCCGTTCCAGGTCCAAGCAGGAGGCACCGCCGCCTTTGGCCCCAGAAAAGAACCCACCCGCGCGGCGTTCTGTATCATTTCGCACTCGCTATCCTTTGACCTTATTTTCTTTAAATACTATTCAACGACGCAATTCATCGGCACAATTAAAAAGCCTCACTTTCGTACATATCGACTGAGTCCCCCCATTGGCTTTTCTGCGCGCCCAATCTCCACACAGGCCGGACAAAAGCCTTATCAGTCGCATCGCCACGGACGCGCGCCCAGAGATATAAGCATTTGATAATCCTCCGATTCGCGCCGATCCTCGATTTTCACCTTTCAACAAACAACAATCCGAAGCAGTTCAACTACTTGATGGCTTCTTGGCAGTCCTTTTCGGTCCCGTCTTTTCGACTGACGCAACTTGCTCAAGATGCATACGAGTTGCCCCTACAAACTCTCGCCGCCAACACTCATGATACGCACCCTTCGATAGCGCACCTATGTCTCCTGGTGTTCGAAGCTGTCCTCGAAGTGGTATGTGTCAGTTTGCCTGGCTATATCGTCGCGCGGCTCGGCCACTTCGATGCTGAGAAGCAGAAGTTCTTGGCCAACCTCAATGTGATGTTATTCACGCCATGCCTGAGTATGTTACAGTTCGGCGCCAACGGTGATTCGCTATACTGACATTATGATCGCAGTCTTCACGAAGCTCGCCTCTCAGCTTACTGCAGAGAAACTTTCCGATCTCGCCATTATTCCTGTTATTTTCGTCATCCAAACCTTCGTATCATGGGTCGTCGCCTTTGTCGTCGCAAAGTTGTTCGGATTCAACAGGCGAGCATCCAACTTTGTTACAGCAATGGGTGTTTTCGGAAACTCGAACTCGTTGCCCATTTCCCTCGTCCTCTCGCTTTCCCAAACACTGAAAGGTCTGCACTGGGATAAGGTTCCCGGAGACAATGATGATGAGGTTGGCGCGCGTGGTATTCTCTACCTCCTCATCTTCCAGCAGCTTGGTCAACTTGTTCGCTGGAGTTGGGGCTACCACGTCCTCCTTGCTCCCAAGGAAAAGTACCCAGAGTACCGCGAAGAGATTGCCGAAGAAGGACAGCGTTATCGCGACGACGAAGACGACGAGAACACAGCTTTGATTGATGGTCTTGACGGTGAGACAGAGGATGAGGGAGACCGCCTGAGTATCGACTCACAAAACTATGATCCTGCTGGTCGAACCCCCATCGCGAGTGCCTCCCGTGTTTCGCTTGCGGTTTCTAGCGACGACGATATGCCCAAGAAGTCTATGCCAAAGAGCAAACGGGGACAAACCGATATTGCTGCCCCCCTCAACGGCAATGCAGGTAGTATGGATTCTTTCCCACCTGTCCCGTCGCTTGAAGATGATGAGGAGCCTGCCAGTATCGCAGGGCGAACCAAGTCTGCCGTCAAATCACCTTTCATCCGTCTTCACAAGGCAACATCCAAGACACTTTGCAACTGGTACCAGAAGTCTCCCGCTCCTGTCAAGGCTACCCTGAGGTTTACCAAGCGTGCGGCTGGAAAGTTCAACAACTTCATCTGGGAATTCATGAACCCTCCCCTGTGGGCTATGCTGATCGCCATTCTTGTTGCCTCTATTCCATCGCTTCAGCGACTTTTCTTCGAAGAGGGCTCTTTCGTCCAGAACAGTGTGACTAATGCCATTCGCTCAAGCGGAAATGTCGCTGTTCCATTGATTCTGGTCGTTCTTGGTGCCAACCTTGCTCGCAACACCATGGCCAAGGATGAGGCATTGGACCCCGAGGAGGAGCGCATCGGAACCAAGCTCCTGGTTGCCTCTCTCCTTTGCCGTATGGTTCTGCCGACTGCTATCATGGCTCCCATGCTTGCTCTCATTGCCAAGTATGTGAATGTTAGCATTCTTGACGATCCCATTTTTGTCATCGTATGTTTCTTGCTCACTGGAGCACCTAGTGCGCTTCAGCTTGCTCAGATTTGTCAAATCAACAACGTCTTCGAGAAGACCATGGGCAGAATCTTGTTCCAGAGCTATGTCATCTGGTAAGTCACCAATCCTTTGCCTCGGTATGATATGACCCGAACCGCGCTAACTTATGCAGGATCCTTCCCTCGACCCTGATCCTGGTCATGATGGCTCTCGAAGTCGTCGAATGGGCTCGATAATTCCCGAGTCAAACTTGAATCTGAGGAGCAAACAAATGAAGTCTTAATAGATCGACTTCTTTCAGGTCTGATCGGGCTGTCTTTACATCTGTCGGGCTCTATTGGCGTTAGGTTGAGTCAGTTATTGCTCGGAAAATATATACCGGCAAGGTTTTATGGAAACTTGGAGTTTGATTACTTCGAAAGAAAATGGCCAATGCTTGGTTGACTTGCGCCCTATGTTTATTATTTATAGGGTATTGTTTCAAGCGGGAGTTTCTTGGTTCTGGCTCACATTAGTACGAACAAGTAATGGAAAATAAAACGAGTTTTTGTTCGTATCAGCATTAATGACTGTAACACCGTGTTGTACCTGACTACTGCCAGCCAATCATAGAATTATAACATACTGAACAGAGAATTGCTGGATGCAATATACCCTTTTCATTGGGTTCCGTTAACCATGCTTCCTTCCGGCACAATCTCCCAGTCTCTCACAGTGCCCTTCCAATCACTGATGCGCACGTCCTTGATATCGACCGATACGACTCTGACTTCTTCGCCAGCAACGAAGCAGCTGCGACCTCCATCCTCAACAAGCCCGTTCTCGCGTTGAAACGACTCAGTCGTGGACTCGTCAAAGGTGTTGTTCTCGAGATGCTGCTCGCGATAATATTTCTCCTCCTCTGTTCCACTGGGCACCAAACGAGCGGCACCTCCTATGGTCGCGCTGATACTAGAGAGTGCTGTAGTGTTGAGATTGAGAAGGAGCGAGGCAAGACTCGAGCGGTGCTCAGGACCGGGAGAACCGCCCGACGGTCGGCGGCCATGAGTCGGTGGTCGGTGGGAGACCCCTGAGCTTGCGGTTAGTATTTAAGTACCCTCATTGAGAAATGATGCAAGGAATACGTACAATCGTGGACAAGTAACGATACGTTGGGATTGGTCACCAAGTTGGAAGTCTTTTTAGAAGCCGGGTTTGTTGTCATGATGATGACTGGGTAGTTGGAGTAAGGCGAAGATGGGAGGTATGTATAGTTCATAAGGGAAACATGGGGCATGTTGTCTGTACATGTTGCCAAGTGAAGCTATATCGATTGTCAGTAAATGATCATATGGTTACCGTTCGTTGAACGCGATGTCAATGTGGGGGAGGGGCAGAGCGTACAAAGCGAGCATTGTCAAGACATTGGACGACATCCGGGGGGAGTGTCGATGTTGTCTGCTTGTGAGTATCGCCCACAGAAGCTTCCGAGTTGAGAGGTATTTGCTCCATCTTGAGTTATCTTAATAATGGAATGGTTGAAGATGCATGAGATAGGCTCTGCAGGAGCTTCAGTACAGCTTTGCTATACGGCAGATTCCGCAAGTCCCGACGCACTCATTGGGCTTAGTCATTCGTCAATTGAGGGGCAGGTGACGTAGGATATGTCGTGGGTAGTAGGTACCTAAGTGCGACTGGGGACTCTTTTCCTCTAGAACAGATAGGTAGTCCAACTGGTAGGATGAGTATAAATACATAACAACTTAGATCTGAACTTTAGTATCTAGGCACTTATTCATTCGTGAACCATTAGAGAAATTCAATTGAGATGATTTTAAATTGGAAAAAGCGGCTATGCACAATGTTGTACTAGACGTTCACATCTTATTCGGTTGTTTTCCCCAGAGTTCAGGAGCTAAGCTTTGGGAGTTCCATGCTGTCTGGGGTAGGTACCTACCTAAATACCGGCTACTTGCGGTTCCATACGGTCACGGTTGTTGTTGCCGCGTTGAACCTTCAAAGCCGACGGCATAAGCACATTCACGGCATTAGGATCGAGTATAATATTCCGAGGCAGATATTTGTAGACGGCTGTCTTCTTTATTTATGACCCAGGGCTTCGTTCTGAAGTTTTGTCAAGCTGCATACTGCTCCCAGATATTAAATTGGGTGCTTCTATAACAATCGCCCATCATGCGTTCTACACTTCGTGCAAACCGACGTCTTCCTTTGAAGCCTCTCCCTCGGTTTCTATCTACCACTACTCCTTCAAGCGCTTCCACCTCTTCTGTAGCCTCTTCTTCACCCACGCCAAAGCAGACACCTATCAGTTCGGTCCTTATCGCTAACCGTGGCGAAATTGCTATTCGCATCAACCGTACTGCTGAGCGCCTTGGTATCCGGGCCACGACTGTTTATACCGATGTTGATGCTGGCTCTTGGCATGCCTCTTCAGGATTCCAATCATTGGGCTTGGGTCCCGCAAACGCTTATCTAGATGGTGAGAAGATTATCTCCCTAGCGAAGCAGAATGGCATCCAAGCACTCCATCCAGGTTATGGCTTTTTGTCTGAGAACTCCAAATTTGCGGAACGCTGCGAGGAGGAGGGCATTGTTTTTGTCGGGCCACCTGCTACTGCTATGGCCGACATGGGACACAAGGCTCGCAGCAAAGAGATCATGACAGCTGCCAACGTTCCCTGTGTCCCAGGCTATCACGGCGCAGACCAGGGCGAGCAAGAGCTCCTAGAGCATGCCAAAAAGATTACATTCCCTGTACTTCTTAAAAGTGTCCGAGGTGGTGGAGGTAAAGGAATGCGTATTGTATTGACCGAGGAAGAGTTCTTGACGCAGCTCAGGAGTGCTCGGGCTGAGGCTAAGGCTTCATTTGGCGAAGGCGGCGAGGTGATGCTAGTGGAGAAGTACATCATTCGCCCAAGACACGTTGAAGTGCAGGTATTCGCAGACAAATGGGGTAATACAGTCGCTCTAGGTGAGCGAGACTGTAGTATTCAGCGCCGACACCAGAAAATTCTTGAGGAATCGCCTGCCCCTGATCTGGATCTGGCAACTCGACACGATCTTTGGGACAAGGCTCGGAAAGCGGCTTCGGCAGTCGGCTACGTCGGTGCCGGCACCGTTGAATTTATTCTCGACAAAGATACCAACAAATTCTACTTCATGGAGATGAACACCCGGCTTCAGGTAGAACATCCTGTCACTGAGATGGTCACTGGTCTGGATTTGGTAGAGTGGCAGTTCCGAGTTGCTGCAGGCGAGAAGCTTCCTTTGTCTCAAGAGGAGGTGGAAACTCAGATGAACGAGAGAGGTGCCGCCATTGAAGCAAGAATCTACGCCGAGAATCCTGAAAAGGGTTTCATTCCTGACTCCGGCAAGCTAGTGAGAGCGTATCTCCCAGCCGAGCTGCAGAACGAGGATGTTCGTCTGGACTGGGGCTTCCGTTCTGGAAACACTATTTCCGAAGCCTATGATGGTATGATCGCCAAGCTTATCGTACGAGGCGACACAAGAGAACGCGCCATTGCTAAGATGGAGAGCGTCCTACGATCCTATGAGATCGTCGGTGTTGCTACAAATATCGAGTTCCTGAAGCGTCTTTGCGAGACTGATGCTTTTGTGGAGGGTGACGTAGAGACCGGCTTTATCGATAAATGGCGAGAGCAGCTCTTCAAGCCTCGAGCCATCAAGAACGAAGTCGTTGCGCAAGCAGCGCTCGGTATGATCAACTTTGAACTCCAGAAGTCTGGGCCTCATGGTCTTACACTTGGCTTTGGCGAGGCCAACAACATCGGCGAACGAAAGCTTTCTTTCAAGATCCAGGATGGATACAGCCAAGAAGAAGGAGAAGTTGTCGAGGCCAGTGTGACACAGGTAGCCCACAACCTATACAATGTTTCTATCTCCCGAAAAGGCGATGAAGCACCTCAAGTGTTCACCAACATTGCCTGTAAGCCAGAGCCAGAAGGCGAGGTTATGAAGCTTGAATCATACTTTCCACTCGAACGAATTCAGTCTTCGGTCGTACCTCAGCACACAGATAATGACACCAAGGTCACTGTATTTCAGCATGGCGTGAAGACGGATCTTGTCCTACTACCACCCAAGTGGTACGAGAAGGCGCTTGGCCTCAAGGAATCAAGTGCCTCAGTGGCAGCACCCATGCCCTGTAAGATCCTGAAAAATGAAGTCGAAGAGGGTCAAACGGTACAAAAGGGCGCCCCTCTTGTAGTGTAAGTTGTTCGCTTGTGTCCTCTCCGATAGAAAGACTGACAGACTCCTAGGATCGAATCAATGAAGATGGAGACCATTATCCGATCTCCACAAGACGGTGTGATCAAGAAGCTGGCACACAAAGAAGGGGTGAGTTAATTCAAAATTTCCATAGGGACCATCACTAATACGGGTCAGGATATTTGCAAAGCAGGCACAGTGCTTGTGATGTTCGAAGAAGCCGAAGGAAAGGATGGAGATGCATGATTGATATTGGATACTATGATATGATGAATTCTGGCGTTAAATAAAGGATGTATAAGTGTAGATCTATTTATATGATTTAATCGTGGCTTTGAAAACTTCCATCAGCTCAAACTCTCACTTGATGATTGAGCAGGTATTTATTCTCTCTGTTTATCGTTGAATTGTATCTCTCCGCCATATACCCAAACTCCACCAACTCCAGCAATGCAATCTTAAATAGCAAGGGATCTTCAAATGAATAAAATCAAAACAAAAGCAAAAGAATATTTGCCTTGACCCCGAAGTTTCTGGGGCGAGTCTGTTGTAGATGAAGTACCACTGCTGCCCGATTATCGGGTATGCATTGCAGTGTACTCTGAAGGGAGATATCGGCTAAGTTTGGATGCCTTGGCCGATGAGCGAATTCGCTTCCACCAGCTTTCAATACGTGCTTGGAACTTTGGATCCTCAGACGTTGTGAAGGTAGTAAATTTGTTGATGAGATCCTATATTCTTGTCAGAAAGGACGAGCTATGCGGGCATACGTTTGAACTCACCTCCTCAATAGCCAGAGTGATGAAACCCATCACAAATGCCACCCAAGCCAGGGTTCCGGTTGTGTTCAGGAATTGGTTGCCGCCTCGGAACTCGACCGTGCCAGTGCATTTTCCGGTCTTGGGACTTGGGAAGATGTTCTGGAAATTCCAGAGCACGTATCTGTTTCCCTGCATATAGAAACACAAGTCCATCTCTGTTGTCGCAGCCTTGATCGATGCCGCTACTTTCATCAAAGAGCTCTTGTTCCTCCCAAATAGCGTCAGTGTATCGCGCAGTCCAGATCCCATGCTCTGGCTATTAGGGCGACAGTACTGGTTCTCACGACGGACTCTTGGGAGCATAGCCGCAACGAAGTCTTCGTAGAGGACTGTCGCAAAGGCAATCTTCTTCAGACTGCGCAAAGAAAACTTGTTGTGACTAGAGACGGGAGTAATGTGGACGTGACCACCACATGAGATATCGCGCTGGGGACTGAAGTGTACTCGCATGGCTTCCCAGAAGTCACCGAGGATTTGACTGACAGGCTGTTTGGTATCCAAACGAGGAGAGACGACTTCCATGCAGACTGGGATCCCATGTTAGTGAACTGACTATCTATGTTCGGTCGGCGCCGCGTTGAATAGAATTGCATACCCATGGGACGCTCTCTCTTTAGAGAACCATCTCTAGTGACAAACCACTTGCCACCGTAGTACTCTGGGTGTTTACTGTACTTTGAGCAGTCATCATGCACTGCTGCAATGTCGCGGTTCCGTAGTTTCTGGGCGAGTTGTCGGTACCAGTCGACGTTGGTAAAACTTTCCACAGGACCGTAAGGCTTCACAACAGCTTCGATCTCGACGCCGAAGTTGTAATGTTTAAGCTTTGTAACCGTCATGATCGACATTGCTTGATGCAAAGGCGGGACTCGAAAAAGAAAAAGTTGGTCGAATCGATAAGTTCAGGGTTATTGGTGGCGGATTGGGCCTGCAGATGTATGTCGAAGATAGCCGTCCTTGATTTCTGTACCGGTATTCAAGTCCTTTTTAGTAGGAATGAGGTTGTTCCACATGCATGAAGCTGATTGACTGTCGTTTGGGGTTCCTCTTGTCTTGCAAGATATATCAATAATTGGCTCTCAGCTGTCCAGATAATAAGTGATGGTAGTTGCTCGCCTGACACGAGCTGTACAATATCGTCACATCTCAAGAAAATCGTTGTCTTTTCGCGCTGTTAAGTACTGCAAAACGTCTCTCTTCTCGAATAGGCGGTGCGGACGGATGCTCTGGCAGAGGATGCCGATGTGGAACCTCGCCGGGGGTACGGGGGTCTGCCGAGAGGCCGGGGTACCAACGCCCAACTCGGAAAAGGAGCGGGCTGGGCCGCCTCATAGCGTCTCAATCTTCTAAGGCTGCAGTATCAGACGACAGCTGGTTTCTTTACCTGCCATTGAGGCTCGCCAAACAGTCGGTATTCTGGGGGATAGCTGCACATACCCTGCAATACCCGCTCGCTAGCTGTTGAACAAGTCGTCTTAACGTGGACCTCAGCAATTGGCCGTGAGTTGTTGTCAAAATCTGACTCAGTTGCTGCCCAATGTGACAGCGAGCTCCAGGCCCAGCAGTCCACTCCGCCTGTCCAGCGCTGTTGGCGCCGAGTGCGACTACTGTGCGTAAGTCAGTTTATGCTTTGGCAAAGTTGACGTGGACGCTGCTTGTTTGACCGGCTTCCTGTTTTTCCCCCTTTTCATGTGAGGGAGCCGATTCCCATCACATCTTAATCGACATTAGCAGCCCACTATCACACTCTTCTGCTGTGCCAAAAACGAAACATAACGCAACATACCACACGTTTCTCTCCGTACCTGCACCGCACCGCACCGCACCAGACCAGACCAGACCAGATCATATCAGACCAGACCACCGGATGCTCGGAGTCTGATGCCCCCGAAAGATTTCCAAAATGAACACACATCCGGATGAAGATACAGGCCAGTCCACCAAATACTATTTTGCCTATGGAAGCAATCTCCATCTACAGCAAATGAAAAAAAGATGTCCTGGAAGCAAGTTTATCGGTTCTGCAAAGCTAGTAGACTACCGATGGCAGATCAATGAGCGCGGATACGCAAATGTCGTTGAGGCGCAAGGCCATTGGGTCGAAGGCTTGGTCTATGAGATCAATGCTCGCGATGAGGCTCGTCTCGACATCAATGAAGGCGTTTCCAAGGACGCATACAGGAAACAGTACATGTCAGTCTTGCTACGGCGTGCTGATGCTGCATTATACCGCCGGCCTGTGCCTTGGATTGTGAACAACGGCGGTCCAGACCAGGCGAGACTTGTAGCTCAGCAAAGCAGCGGGCAGAGCAGACTCATTGTCTACAAGCCCCACTTGGAACATAATATACTGGTATATATCAGTCCAAGATATATTGTCGACAGTGATCCCAAGGAAGAATACATCGACCGGATCAACTTGGGGATTGCCGATGCCAGAGCGCTGGGGGTCAGTCACGACTACATCAGCAACTGTGTTCGACCCTTTATCCCAGTGACATCCACCCAGAACCCGGGACCGTCTGGGACAACCACTAACACAACTGCAGCTAATAAGCCAAAAGTTGTAAGAAAGTCTCCTACTCCCGCTCCCGCTCCCGCTCCAGCCAAAAAAGCCAAGCAACCTGCCCTCGAGGTCAAGCGCACAACTCCTCCCAGAGGCAGAGATCCGTCCCCAAACAAGACAACTAGCTCAAGACCATCATCACAACAGCAACAGCAACCTCAGTCCCCAGGGGCTTATAACCAACGTTTCCCGAGAAGCTCTGCACCCGGTGGCCTTGACCGGCTTATGCGACCTTCGCAGTCACGTTCTCATGCAGCGTCAGCGCCACCACTCCCCCAACGGCCAGTTTACCCCGGAGTGACCCTGCGGGTCCCTGCTTCGAACCGTCCGAGGCCTGTGTCAGACGTTGGCGCGCCGGCGCCTCCTTTGCCTCCTCGACCTCGTCGGGTACGGAGCATACCAGTCATTGTTGTGCAGGAAAGCTATGGTGGTTACTGGTATCGATAAAAAGTTCAAATCTAGCCCAAAGTTCCCTTAAATACCCAAAAACGTTATCCTGCATAAACACTTAATCGAAATTCCCGTGCATTCTGTTAATTCCCTGTTGTCTGTCCCATATTCTTAGTGCTGTGCATTTGGCTGACTTGTGTATTTCATAACAAAATTCGTTCTTTCAAAGCATGCTAATACCTTGATCTGCCTGATGATGAAACGACGGATCCAGCTGGCCCTTAAGACACGTCAGAGCTTGAAGAATCATTAAAGATATGCATACTTACTTCTTGCACTTGATGCTCTCGACGCGCTTCGGCTAGGACCTTGGGAAGATGGTATGCCATCCCATAACCATCTCATAACCGTTGGACCCTGAGATATGTCCCCCCCTGCGTTGGTAACGAGCACCGTAGGTTTGACGATTGCTCTCAGCCCGAGCTTTTTCCCATCCTCGATCCTCTCCACAAACAGCCCAGGAGCTATATCAAATAAATACATGACATTACGCCTTGCCGGCGAAGAGGACTTAGTCCCAGATAAGTCAAGAAGTGTTCCCCCACTTGCAAGGTTGAAGCATTGGTAAACTTCAAGTCGTGTTGAGGCTGACCGAGCTGGCCACTTCAAGGAATAGATATTGGGTGCCAGATGAAGCTGGTGAACGAGGTCTGCCGCAGGCTCCACGATACTCCGTCGAACAGAAGCCTGAAGATCTGCGGGAGGTGTCCTTGGCACAACAATTGAGAGTAAAGAAGTCAGATCATCGACAACAAAATTGATATACCGCTGCCGTCGAGCTTTGAAGGCGGGTTGGTGTGTCAGTGCTGTAAGCGTTTCACTTCTCCATTCCCTACACTGAGTTATATCTTAAGGCAAGTCAGCGATTTGCTTCGTGTACCGTTCATAAGGACGAGACAAACCTCTTTGCAGCCGAGACATAGTACATTCAAGCTCATCAATCCAGACAGCTGTTCCGCTGTCGTCACTATCATCCAAAGGACAATAGAACGACTTGGAAAACATGGTAATGTGGAGATAGTTCATAATGGCTCCCATGATTTGGAACTCATCAGATTGACTCACATTGATACACCGCCTGGATTGTTCTCTGAGAAGTGTGACAAGTCGTGAACCTTCTGGAGGAACTGCTCTACTTGTGAGGCGGCCGGTTTCCAATTCATCAATAACATGTCCGGCACGGTTCTCAACCCATCGTTGAACATTCCCAACAAGAGTCTTGTAGGCATCCTTTGCCTCCGATTCTGTAATGTCCTTTCTGCTAGGTTGTAGACGAAAAACTTGGTCTTGGGCTTCCTCGAGCTGCCGTTGGGTGCTAGCAAGCTGTTTTTCGAGTGTTTCCACACGGAATACCAGTTCGTCTTTCTCCATTTCCCGGTCCTCAATTTCCTGTTGCCGTGAGTCCAGTACGGTCTCGGTGAAGCGACGCAAATGGGTCTCGCTAGTTAACCTATCTTCAAGTCCGTGTGCGTGTGAATGTGCTTGCTCTGCTGTCGTACTACTTTCTTCTTTGTTTCTGTGATGGCGCGCCGTCCCCGAGTTTGTGGCATCAGTGCCTTGTGCCAGAAGTTGAAGATAGCGAAGCATCAGTGAGGAAATCCAATCATCTAGCCTTGCATTTGCGACTCTGTGACTGCCAGAGATTGGCTCTGAGTCTGGTTGATCAAGTCTGGTAAATTGAAATGAAGCCACATGTGGCACAGCTGGGTCACTCGGTAGGAACACCGCCAATGGATGTCGAGATTGCCCAACAAGGACCTGATTGCAGCCTCATGTTGTGGTTGGACATTCTCGTTGTTAGCATTAGGCGCCAGGCCGCCAGCTAATGGGTACCTAATCCTTTGCTGAGTTGTGCGACATCAAAAAGTCGGTCTCGTTTTGAGCGGTCACCATGAGCTCCACTACACATTGCCGGGGTATAGTGGTCATCAATTGTGCCGAATTTCTATCGAGGGCCAAGACAATAATGCTTAGGAAACGACAGCCCACTCAATCCGAAACTTTGGATGAGTCTGAAGTTGGAGACCAACGTGGTCACTGCTCCATGACTGATCGGTGAGGGTTGGACGAGGCCCAAAGAACCCCAGTCAAACAGCGATGAGGCCCGAAAGAACCACAATGAGTGGCTGAATGCGTCCGAACTGCAGAACAGCTCATCGGCGGGTTAGCAAAGAACGTTCCGGTAACGTACTGATTTCAGATGCATCCAATTGGGGCTTGACATGAACGAAATCTGGGGCAAGTTGCTGTTCACTAATGAGCTGTGGGCAGAGTTCCCATACCTCATCCATCACAGGACCATACCTGGCCGTCCCACCACAAATAGTTGACATAGTAGAGAAACACCATATCGTACCTTGAGTGAACAAATTTAGCCATGACCGGTCGCAGAATCGTTGTTTCCATAGACTTTGGAACGACCTACTCAGGCGTTGCCTGGGCTGATACGACCCGGGTAAGCGTTGCCCTTATATCTCCTCCAAGGCGAGATCGCTGACTCCAGTAGCCTGATGTCCAGCATGTCGTGACAGAATGGCCCGCAGGCGGCTCGTTCAAGAGCAGCGCAAAGGTGCCTACCGAACTCCGAAAGGTAGCAGCTGGATGGCAGTGGGGTTTCCAGATCCCCGAAACGGCGAAAAGAAGTAAATACTTCAAGTTGTTAGTATTTCTGCGTTCTTTCTCTTCTGCCTTGTTTGACCGAGATCCTTTGTAGGAAGTTGGACGATCCATCTGGGCTCACGAAAGATGGAGAGTCAGCAAAGGACCTCACCAAGGTCTACCTTTCGTGTCTCCAGTCGCATTTCGTCAGTGTTCTTGGAAAGCGTCTGTCACCGAGTGTAGTAAGATCAACACCTATGGACTTCGTCGTGACGGTCCCGGCTATTTGGTCACCCAAGGCAAAGCAGATGACGGAACAAGCCGCTGCTATGGCAGGATTCTGTGGTAACCAGCGTATCATGCTCATTTCAGAGCCGGTAGGTCAACCTGAAAGGCTCAAAGATTCGTGAAATTGCAGCGCTGACAACGAGCAGGAAGCTGCAGCCTTATATACTCTCAATACTCTTAGCCCTTCAACGCTGCAAGTAGGCCGCAAGTTTGTTGTCTGTGATGCAGGTGGTGGCACCGTTGACTTGATATCTTATCAAGTAACACGAACAGGCAGTGTTGAAGTTAGAGAAGTTACCGAGGGCACAGGCGGAAAATGTGGTTCCTCTATGCTGAATATGCGTTTTCGTCGACATTTGAAGCAAACTCATGGTGAAAAGTACTGGACCGACGAGAGACTTGTGCCAGCCTTGAATGAGTTTGAGACGGTAGGCATCTCCCACGCGATACTGTAGGTCAGCTCGCTCACGTCGTACAGTTCAAGAAGACATTTTCTCCGAAGGGTGAACCTTTAACTCTCAAGGTTGATCCTAGTCTTGGTCTCAAGCGGAATCGTTACACGATGTCACAAGACGATATGAAGACTAAGATCTTCGAGCCTATCATAAAGGATGTCGTGTGCCTCATCAAGGAGCAAATCAGAATGGCTGGAGAGGGCGTCGCTGCTGTGATTCTGGTTGGAGGGTTCGGCCAGAGCAAATATCTGAAGTCCCGCGTCAAGGAAGCTATTTCGAATCGCACGGAGGTCCTTCAACCAGAAGACGGTTGGACAGCTGTGGTTAAAGGTGCTGCAATGCATGGACTCAGTCGATACCAGTCCTCGTCGACCCGGGTGGAAGTTGCTTCACGAATCGCCAGAAGATCATACGGAACATGCTTGATGACAAAATACGATAGGATGAAACATAACCCTAAAGAAGCGTGGGCAATTTCTTTTCTTTCTTGTGACCCTTTTGCTGACAGCTCGCAGGTTTTGGTCTGAGAAAGAACAAGAACATGTCGTTTCCGAAATGTGTTGGTTCATCCAAAAGGTATTCCGGATTTATCCAACGGAGATTTTCTCATGCTAACTTGAGTAGGGCGAATCCTATCCTGAGGGTAGGCCATCACGGATAGAGTATCAATGTGATCTTCCTGTAACGGTTGGCCATGAACCCCAAACCGAGGTCGATATTTATAGCAACAACAATGACGGCAAGGCACCGGTACATCGCGATTCAACTACCCAGCGGATTGGAACACTCTCAATCGACCTTAGAAAGATTCCCGAAGGAGTTAAAAGGGCGTCGAGGGTCAGACGCATGGGAAACCATCAGTATTATTGCTTGAAAGGTGCCATTGAAGCAGTGTACGGATCAGCGGAAATCACATACACGGTTAAACTTGGAGGTGAGAAAATTTTGGCTATTTTGAGGACGAATATGGCTAACCTGTGCTCGATCAGGAATTACACACGATATGATCAGTGTGCGGTATGAACGCTAGACTCGATGGCTGGCTGGAAGCCGGCATCGATGGAAAAGGAGTGTGGAAGATCATATTTCGATATTACAGCCAGCTGGTACCGGATTGGGCGTTTTTCGAACATGTGCTTTTTCTCAAGGAAAATATTTGAGATTGCATCTTGATCAAAAGATAAGAAAATAGAAATGTTATTTCCTGCATCAAAGGAACCTGCTGATGCCTGCTGTACCTACCTACCTAGGTACCTACTTACCTATACTACTAATCTTAAGGTAGGTAGGTACTACCTAAGGCAGGTACAATGGAACTGGCCGATGAAAGTACCTACCTACCTAAGTTGGGTCACATGACCTCGCGTTGCCCCACATTGTTGGTCGCGCACTCTCACTCGCCGTCACAAAGGCCTTCGTGCATCATCGTGTGTTCAGACAGTATTCACGATGCTTCATACACCATGGCCAACAACCTCCATTCTAGAGCGGCCGTTTCAGATCATGGGCAAATGGCTGGTGGATATGCTCCTGGGCCTCCTCCATCGACCCTAGCTGCACAGCTCGTGGAGAATATTTCGGCATCTACGAAATCCTCCAAATCAGATGAGAATAGTGAACTCAAGGGCTTTTTTGCCATTATTCAGCGTGTCAAGGATGATCCCACGCTTTTAAAGACCCCGGAAGACAGAGTTGAGCATAATCACATGCTCATATACGTCTATTCGAGAGCGGTCCTCGAAGGTATCCGATTAGATGATCCTTTCCTTGACCGGGCACAAGTACGAACAGAAGCCCTAAAAGCAATCAATTTCCTGAGATTCTCCATCAAAGAGACGCCTGCTGTGCTCAAGCACAAAGTGAACGGCCAAGAGTATATGTTTCGCGGGCAAGAGCCACTATGGATTTGGCTTCTCCCTCAGTTGCTCCGGCTTCTTGGTCATGCTCAATGCCTTGAACTTACAGAAGCCATTGAGAGCTTCCTTCAGTATACAATGCTCATCATAGCACAAAACTGGAGTTTGTGGGATATGGCTCCTGCTTTTCTGTTCTATCTTCGTACAATTACCTCTCGTAAGTGACGTCCCCAGAGGTGGAGATGTAATAACTTACGAGTATAATAGACATACTCAATCGACTCCAAGATCCACTTGTCGTACCCGACGTGGAGGAAAGCTTTGGGATGCTATCTATACCCTCGGAACTTGCTCTCTGTCGATACGTCGACAAAAGTTCGTCCTTAACCAGCCAATTGACTTATTCCGTTGATCGGATGCCACATGCTTTACAACAACTCATTAGCTTCTGCAACGTAATAGCGCACCCTATCTTATCGGCGGATGAGACATTCCATACTGTTGTATCTTTCTTAGAGAGTGCAGTATGGTTGATTGATGTTCTGGGAGATATGCAGGCTGTCAGGAACCGCTACGGCCATGTATTTCCCGCCTCCCCCCTTCACATTTTACAGAAAACCATTCAAATCGAGAGAGCGCTGTCAAGAAGGACAGGAGTTAGCGCCTCAGTTCACAAAAAAGCCATCACTCTCTTGATCCTTCTCTGTGGCGATATAGTAGCAAGCTTGAACGCGTCATCTTTACTAGACCCTAATGACGAGGAAACCCGTCGCTCCTACGTCCTGGCTCTTGCTATAATCACATCGGCATCGGTTGAGGACAGGTCGATAGGTCGACTGGCAATATCCAGCCTTGTAGACGAATCATCGATGTTTTATTCCGCTATGCCTGAAGGAACAGATATATGGGTATGTCACCATCTGCAGCTTCTTCTTCTTCCTGTATCGACTGCTGATTTCCGAAAAGAGAATGACACAGATGTTAAGGCAAGTGAATGCCAGCTCTAAACCAGAATTGCTCAGCTCAAGTACACACCCATCCAATTTTGAGGACACGGAAGTGGCCGAGATCCTCCAGGCGCTGGCTTTAACATACGATGCGCCTGATGAGAACTCACAAGACCGTTCCAAACGACGCAAAGTATCACAGGTGGACTCTAGCCCCATGGCAGTTCTGATGAGCTCCTTGGGAACCACTCTAGGGTTAAAGAGCGTCGATGATGGCTTCCCGAACCTTGAACAGCAATTTCTGTAAGTTACTTTCCTGACTCTACTTTTCAAATTCTTACTGGCACAGGAACACGTTTCCATCACTTGATGAAGCGCGTCAATGCCTGGCGCTTGATCTACTCTCACGGGTATCTTGCCTAGCTGACAGGAAGGTCTCGCCCTCCAATGATGAGAAAGCATCCGATGCGAAGACCCGTTGCTCTGTTTGCGAAACAAACACATTTCCGAGTTGCTCAACCCCCTATGGAGCAACCGTTCAGAAGTCTCGAGTTGAGGCACTTTTTACCCAGTTGATCAGACTTCCTATTGTTGCCGAATCTCGGCGCCCAAGGGTTGCTGCCATGATGGCATTAAGGAAGGTGATTTTGCACTGCGATGACGCCGAGACACTCAATCTGGAAACCTCTGCATTGGGCCAGTGGTGCCTTCAGTCTTTAAATAGCTCTATAAGAGAGCTTCGGATAGCCGCAGGAAGAGTTCTGGCTACTTTTTCTTTAACAAGGCCAGAGACCGTTCTCTCGAGCATTGTTCTACCAGCTCGTCCAGCAGAAGGAAATGGGGCTAAAAACCCACGAGTGGACCAACCTCAGGAACCTCCCATTTATGCTAATCTGCATTCGAGTACAACAGATGGAACCTCCCCAACGAGGCGCCAGGATTTGATATCCCGCAATAGAAAGAACTCGATCGCGTTGTTGAAATCAATCTCGGACAAGGATCAGCCGAACCTGACCGAAACATTCATCATGGCGTGGGGTCAACTAGGCACAGTTGTTTGGGAGCACGAACTCAACTTGGTTCTTATTAAACTTCTGGAGTACTTGGGAAGCAGTAACAACGTAGTTTCTGCTTTTGCTTTCAACGAGCTCTTGAATCTAGCAGATGCCCGGCGAGTGACACCGAGACGCCTGTTTGAGCCCTTTTGGCCAAATCTGGCGTACATGGCCACCAAGGACATGGTCCAGCGTCCTCAAATGAGCCGGACGATCGCTGAGCTCCTTCAGGTCTCAGTCAACGAGTTGCTTCTCCTAATCCAGACCCATGCACTGCCATGGCTTGTACTCGATAAACAAAAAGACGTCATTCAAAAGATTGCCGAGGCCCGACAAGAGTCGGAGATTTGGCTGCCTCTGATCGACCCTGCGAATCTAGCTGCTACTCTCGCATTGCTTCTGATACAGGATACAGAAGACATCGCGGCCTTTGCAAAGTCACGCCTTGACGAGCTGTCAGCGCATTTTGAAACCGAGTCGCTTGTCGACCTTCTTCAAGTGGAGCCAGTACTCACTGTGATGGAATTGCTCAAGGCAGCTGGCGATTCAGATGAGACCAGAAAGGCACCAGTAAGCTAGCCTCTGCATGTGCTTGGCATATTGACGAGCTAATCCATCCCTAGATTCGGAAAGCCTTGGATACAATGGCCGAGATGCTATTACCCCCGAGCAAAGGGACTCGATCTAAGAAAGGAGATCATACTGCTCGGTTTATTCACTCCTCCCTTCTTGGGCTTATGGCACGTCTCTTCGATGTAATTAATGATCAGAACCTCCCAGACCCAGAACGCCGGTGTTACATTCGAGCAATGGAAGAAATGATTAGAGTGTCAAGGGGCTACGCAAGCACCGCCAGGCCGCAGGTAGGTACAACACACACATATGTCATGAACAGAATTACTAAGACGTGTCGAGATTTCTGCTTGTTTGCTGTCCACGCTCGCGCAAGATGCTTTGAGGGAGGCCAGTTTCTCTTGCTGGGTGTCAATGCTCACCCATCTTGGCTCTGAAGATGTCGAGGCATTACTAGAAACCACCTTCTTCGTTGTTACTCGGTACTGGCCTTCGATGAACGAGCCAACAACTCTTCTTGCTCAGCGGACCCTTCAATATCTGGTTGATAAATTCGAAGCTCTTGTCGCAAAGTACATCATCAAACTGCCTTCACTTCGACACATTCCCGAGCTCAAAGATATCGAGGCAAAACTGGAACAACACAGGCCAGCAGCACTTGCAGTGGAAGAAGTGCTGGAAGCCTTTGCTGCGAGAATCCGCCATGAGAACTCTGGTGTCACGCTTCAAGCACTAACTGAGTTGATTCCGTACCTTAGTGGGAATCAGGCAGCTCTACATACTTCCGATGCCAGTCTACAATCAGACACTGGTGTTGTGGTCCTTGTGCGATCCCTCCTTGATTGTGCTTGCAAATACAATGGTCTCCCAGGAGATATCGCGCGGCTATGTACAGAAGCCCTAGGTTTGATAGGTTGCCTGGATCCCAGCAAGACCGAAACTGTGAAGGAACAGAAATCTATTGTGATTCTAAACAACTTCGTGGACACTGAAGAAACCACAGACTTTGTCATTTTTCTTCTGGAGGAGGCCCTCGTGCCGGCTTTCCTATCCACAACTGATGTCAAGTTCCAAGGGTTTCTGTCTTTCGTTATGCAGGAGCTTACGAGCAGGTGCGATCTCAGTGCTGCATGTGCCATGGCGACCAGCGGGATGTCAGGTGGCAACGATATTTATCGCAAGTGGATCACGATGCCAGAAGCTGTCCGAGAAGTGGTCAGCCCTTTTCTGACTTCCAAGTATGTTGTTGCCCCAATGGCACACTCGGAAATAAATTATCCTATTTTTCGACCTGAAAGGTCATATGGGAATTGGCTGAGGCATTATGTTATAGATCTTCTTCGGAAAGGTCAGACGGCTTTTGCTGACCTGATATTCGAGCCTTTGGCGCGTGTCATCCGTGTTCGGGATCTTGCTATTGCAGAGTTTATTCTACCCTACATAGTACTGCACACTTTGCTAGGCTCTCGTGCTACTCAAAATGATAGGGAGAATGTCCTTGGCGAACTTCTGGCCATCTTGGAACATCAGCCTGGCGAGGGGGCGTCGTATTTGGAGAAAGAAGATATGAAGAGATTTTGTCACGTAAGTCTCGGCTTCCATGGTTTTCGGTTATGAACTAATCGCTTTAGGCTGTTTTCCGCATCGTGGACTATGCAATGAGATGGATGCAAACTAAGCGAGCAGGCGGTCGGCTCACTGAATCCGACAAGGCAAGGTTGGCCCAAGTACAGGAAGCTCTCGACAAGATTCCAGCCGAGTTGATTGCACAAAGGGCTGTCGACTGTAATGATTACGCCCGGGCGCTTTTCCATCTAGAACAACACGCTCAAAAGATGGAGCAACGAAAAAGGGAGCCAGGAGAACGCATACGTCTTTTGCAGAAATTGCAAGATATTTATGCCAATGTTGATGAGCCTGACGGACTCGACGGAATTTCAGCTCACCTACAAGTTCTCGACATCAACCAGCAGATTCTGAGCCATCGGAAAGCCGGTAGATGGACCGCCGTACAGAACTGGTATGAGATAAAGCTGGCAAAGGAACCTGCCAACATAGATGCTCAGATCGACTTGCTGCATTGTCTGAAGCAAGCCGGCCAGCATGGTAAGAAAATTCGGTAGTTAGGTCCAAGTCAGTGGCTAATGAGAAACAGAGGCGCTTTTGAATCATGTCGAGGGTATGCAGACTGATGCATCCATAGACAACAAGATCATGCCGTATGCGGTAGAAGCAGCATGGGTAACAGGAAGGTGGGAGAGTCTCGTCAAATTCACCAAGCGATTTCATGGAGACATCGTCGAGGATTTTAATGTATCGGTTGCGGCTGTTCTCGATAAGCTCATGGCCAAAAACAATCCCAATGAGCTATCTGCGATAATGAACAAAATAAGAGTCAAAATTTCATCGTCAATGAACGCTGCATCCACGTCATCACTCCAAGCCTGCCACGACCTCCTCCTCAAGGCTCATATTCTCACAGACCTGGAGATCATCATTGGCACGAAAGCGGGAGACGAAGCAGCTCGACAAAGTACAATGGCGCTGCTAGACAGACGGCTTGAGATTATAGGGGCTTATATGAGTGACAAGCAGTACCTTCTTGGCATTCGACGCGCAGCCATGGAGTTGACTAGGTATGTTTATTCCAGCCAGTGTCATGAATGATGCTTATCCTAACCAACATAGACCAAGCTTTACCGACCTGGACATTTCCGGATTATGGTTATCGAGTGCACGACTCGCACGAAAGTCGAACTCTCTGCATCAATCTTTCAATGCTGTCTTGCATGCCTCCCAACTGGGTGACGATGCGGCCACTATTGAGAATGCCAAACTCCTCTGGAGAGAAGACCAGCACCGAAAGGCGATCCAAGTTCTGCAGGGAGCAATAAAAAGCAACAAGTTCATGACACAGACAGGAACAGCTACCAGCACCAACACCAACAAACTAAACCCACAGCAGAAGCTTTTAACAGCTCGAGCACAACTTCTCCTTGCCAAGTGGCTGGACAGCGCTGGACAGACACATGCGGGTGCTTTGCGTGAGAAGTACCAGCAGCCACCCAAAACGTTTGCGACCTGGGAGAAGGGCCACTACTATCTCGGCCGGCACTACAAAAAGATCCTCGAAGCCGAAAAGCCTCTTAAAGCTGAAGACCAAAGCGATAACTACATCACTGGCGAGGTTGCCAGGCTTGTCATAGAGAACTATGTGCGGTCCCTGAACTCGGGTACTAAATATCTCTATCAAACCCTTCCAAGAATATTGACTCTCTGGCTTGATCTTGGAGCACAGGTGGATAAGGCACCAGAAGGCAAGGCCTCACTTTCTCGTGAGCTTCACCGACGACGCGTGGAACAGCTCAACCTTCTGCACTCGTTTCTCGACAAATATATCCATAGGCTGCCAGCGTATATCTTTTACACTGCTTTGCCGCAGATTGTTGCCCGCATCGCCCATCCCAATCCGCAGGTATTCGACCGGTTGACACACATTATTGTTAAGGTCGTGGAAGCTCATCCACGGCAGGCACTTTGGAGCTTGATCGGAATTATGACAACCAGACAGGTGTCGGAACGAAAGGCACGGGGAACCCAAATTCTTCAGACACTCAGGAACATATCTAAGAAGGTGGAAGGCTCTTCAACTGACTTCAAGCACTTACTCAGGATGGGAGAGAAGTTGGCTGAGCAGTTGCTGTTGGCTTGTCAAAATGGAGACTTCCGCAGTAACAAGACTGTCCATGCCAGCCTAAGCAGAGATCTTCGATTCCACCACAAGTGTACTCCCTGTCCATTGGTAGTGCCTGTCGAGAACTCTTTGACAGCGACATTGCCAGCAGTGTCGGAGTATGTTAAGAAGCACAAAGCATTCTCCAGAGACGTGGTTACAATCGATTCTTTCCTCGACGATGTTTTGGTGCTGAGCTCTTTGGCCAAGCCAAGGCGACTTACAGCGCGTGGCAGTGATGGGAAGAACTACATGCTTCTCATCAAACCCAAAGACGATTTGCGAACAGATCAGCGCCTTATGGAGTTCAACGGATTAATCAATCGATCGTTGAAACGGGACGTAGAGTCCAGTCGAAGACAACTGTACATCCGGACGTATGCTGTGACACCACTTAACGAAGAATGTGGTATTATCGAATGGGTGCCAGGGATTAAAACCATGCGAGATATCCTTATCAATCTCTATGCTTCTCGAAAAATTTACCCCGATTACACAGTTCTAAAGCAGCTTATGGATGAAGCATGTCTTTCAGATGGAAAAATCAGAATTTTTACTGATGAGGTCCTGGGAAGATTTCCCCCAGTTCTTCAGCTCTGGTTCACGCAACAGTTTCCCAACCCGTCAGCATGGTTTGCTGCACGACTGAAGTACACACGATCATGCGCTGTCATGTCTATGGTAGGCACCATTCTGGGACTTGGCGACAGACATGGCGAGAACGTCAACTTGGAGGAGGGAAACGGTGGGGTATTCCACGTCGATTTCAATTGTCTGTTTGACAAAGGGTTAACATTTGCAAAACCTGAGCGAGTGCCGTTCCGTCTCACTCACAACATGGTAGCTGCAATGGGCATCTACGGCTACGAAGGGCCTTTCCGCAAGTCTTGCGAGCTGACTTTAAGCATTCTTCGCCAACAAGAGGAAACATTGATGACCATTCTCGAGGCATTCATATACGATCCCACGTTGGACCTGCAAAAAGAAAAACGTACACATCGAAGAGGAGACATAGGCGTCAAACTTCAGCCTCAGAGTGTTGTGGACAGTATCAAACGCAAGGTCAGGGGGTTGCTTCCAACTGAAAGCATTCCCTTGGGTGTTGAAGGCCAGGTGGAAGAACTAATCAAACAAGCGGTTGATCCTAGAAACTTGGCTGCAATGTATATAGGCTGGTGTCCTTTCCTGTGAGAAGGGTTAAAGCTAGGACAAAGAATGGCGTTGGATGTGTGCATGCAAGAAAAGGGCTGGGCAATTCATAACACAATGAAGATTCATTCTGATAATTTAATTCAGCGAACCCCTCTTTGAACTGGCCTTATTTTCGTACTGATATTCTTTGTGTGGTAAGTAGATACAATGAATTTATTGTGTTTAGATTGGCTGCCTTCCATGGATGTGCTGACGTTTCAGGCGGCAATCTATAGGCAGATGAGTGGTAAACGAGCGATAGCACTGCTGAGGGAGGTGCTGGGTCGGGACGCGGTCGCGTCAGATCACTCCTTCCCCGAAACTGATTGAGCTGCACACTTCCCACCTTCACTCATCGCATCCAATCTTTTCACCCTTTGTCTGCCTGTTTTTCTTCACTGGCAACAGGGAGAGTATATAATCTCTCTTTCGCTTCTAAACCAGCGATATTTCTTTTTTCTTTTTACTCAACGTGCGAAATTCATCTAGTCTCTTCAGTCAGAGTCCACCACACATTCAGCAAAAAACCAAAGCTTTGCCTGCGTATCGACTCTGGCATTGTATTTCTGTCCAACGCTTGATATTCTACAGCTATCCTGTGCCATCACAAATATGGGCCAATATCGTATTGGTAAGTCGCGAAATGTACATGTCTTTTTCATAGTCGAGGTACTGTTTCGTACCTTGATTGCGATTCTATCAGTACCTAGCAGTCCGCTCACAGCACACTAGAGGTATCCCCCAACAACCGTGCTGGTTGCAAGGACACCCAGTGCAAGAAAAACTCCCTGAAATGCACTAAGGGTACTCTCCGTTTCGGCAGCTGGGTCGAAATCGAAGAACATGGAAGCTGGGCATGGAAACATTGGTAAGTATCTGTCGGTCGTTAGAAAAGCACGTATCATATGGCTAACCCATGACTGTTTTTCTTAGGGGCTGTGTCTCTGGTCAACAGCTAGAGAATGTCCGTAAATTGTGCCAGCAAGACGATGGTAGTTTCGATTGCAATATGATCGACGGCTACGACGAGCTTGAGTGAGTTACAGTTACAGGTTTACATCTACATGTTACTGACTATGGCAGCGAACATCCAGAACTACAGGAGAAGGTCCGCCGCTGTGTCACGCAGGGCTACATTGACCCCGAAGATTTCAACGGAGTATGTCTTGAAACGTATCCGTCTGTCTACTGCAACTAACATGCTATAGGACCCTGAGAAGAACAAGCTCGGTGTGATAGGAATTCACTTGACGCCTGCTCAGAAGAGGAAGAAGGAGGAGGCCGAGGCTGTAAGTACTGTACTGGTATCGTGGCACATGTTCCTAACTTTTTACAGGCTGCCGCAGGCGATGAAGAAAAGCCTAAGGCAAAGGGCAAACGTGGACGAAAGAAGGCTGCCGATGATGGTGATGACGAGGAGGACGAGCCGCAGGCCAAGAAAGCCCGAAAGAGCGAGTCCGTGAAGGTTGAGGAGAGCGAGGAGAAGAAGCCTGCTGCCAAGCCTGCCCGTGGCCGCAAGTCTGTCCAGGTCAAGAACGAGAGTGAGGATGAGGCTCCCGCTCCTGCCGCCACCAAAAAGGGACGCCGCACGTCAACTCAGAAAGTCAAGGATGAATCCGATGCCGAGGAGAAACCAGTACCTGTCAAGAAGGGACGAAAGGCAGCTGCGAAAAAGGTCAAGAACGAAGACGAAGACGACGCTCCTGCTCCCGCTCCCGCCAAACGAGGACGCAAAGCCGCAGCTGCGAAGGCAGATGAAAACGAGAAGCCTGCCCCTGCCAAGCGAGGACGAAAGGCAGCTACCAAGAAGGCTGCTGCTGCTGCCGCTGAGGAGGACGCTACTGAAGAAGAACAGGAGGAAGTGAAGCCAGCAGCAAAGACCAATCTCCGTCGAGGCCGTTCCGCCAAGGCTTAAACGCCTGTTATTGAAGTCAAGGATGCAACTTATAGTCCCTCGATCGTGAGGAGACTCGCCATCGTTTTCTCTTCATTTTTCCTTTGTCATTGTTGAGGCGCGGATGTACGTTATCTTGGGAGCGTTCCGTAAAGGCTACGAAGTGCTGGTGGATTTGTTTGACTGCATGGTGGTTCTTTAGATGACCTACCTACTCATGATGTGCATTTAGGAGGAACAGTAAAATGAAGAACTGCAATAAGAATCCGACTTGAGCGGCTTAAATTCATATGATATTGACCTATGATATACCGCCGTGGTAGCCAGTAGTGAAGTGAAATCTCTTGAGCCAATATGTGGACAGCTTTGGAATTCAATGGAACTGGGAATAACAGTTGGAAGACCGACATGGAACCCATTCCGCCAGGTTTTATATGTATTGAATAGTTAACTAAAATAGCGACTGTGGAGAATGCATGATGCTGTTGGAGCATGAGTCGTGGAGGAGACGGTTATGACCGAAAACAGCGGCTGACTGTTCAACCCTATGGAGATTGACGGGAACGCAGGTCCATTCAAGGAGCATTTGCTCAGCTCGTGCTTTGTTTTATTCCCCACACACGGCTCGTCGCAGCTGCGGAGACGACACAATGGAGGATGATGGAGGGGCATCCAGAGCAATCATCAGAATGACGTTGTTGCAATGACGTCGTTGATTCATCACATCACGATGCTAAACACGGGGCTGCCAAAAGGTAAAGAAAAAAGCCCGACCACAATGACATATAAATAACTTTACTTGCACTCAGCATAACAGAACTCTTTCTTCTTCAACCACACTCATCAACAACAAATCCAATCTCTCCAAAACACCACAGACCCTTCACCACCACAAACAAATAATCATCATGCCTCGCAACGGAGACGGTTCTTCTGACAACGGCCCCTTTGAGGAGGCTAAGCACGACATTGTCCACGGCGCTGGCAAGGTCGAGGTGGGTTTATCTGTGCACTGCATCTCTATACAAACACTTTGCTAATCTTACATTTCAGTCTGACCACGTCGACCGTGCCGACAAAACCGCTGACCTCCCTGAGGGTAAGGACGAGCAGGGCTTGGCTCTCAAGGACACCAACGCCAGCGGTGGCCAGAGCCAAGGTCTCGCCAAGGGCAAGGATGTCGGACAGGGCAACCAGAAGTAAAGCGAGGAACTCTATGCTTGGAACAGGAGATGAGAGAACAGAGGATGAACAATACCTAATGCTGTCTGCACAGGAAGGTGCATCATGATGACAACGAAATGAATACAAAGAAATGATCAACAATTGTTACTGCTGTGATGGTGTGATTGATATGGATGAGGTACTGCTACTTTCACGGTGGTGAGTTGTCTAGCAATGTTTTCTCTTTGAATTGTTAACAATTGGCTACGTAGTTGTGAAGAGCTTACAGTCAGTCAGATATTACGATGGTCGCGTGCTGTCAAGATGCACCGCGTCAGGACAGTCGAAAATGAATTGTGGTGATGCTTGCCAGTGGCCAATTGGGTTTCGGGTCAGCAGAATCTTATTCCCTGATGAGCCGAGTGGGACATGGATGGATGCACGACATCGAGATCCGTACCAGCCAAAGAAGCTACCCCGCCAAAGATTCCGAAGCCAACTTCGAAACCAAGAATATAAACCAAAACAACATTTCGATTCCCAACAACATCACACGAGCGAATCTTCAAGATTCGCTTGACCAGGTCTGGTGGTCTAGTGGTATGATTCTCGCTTAGGGAAAACCCTATAGCATAGCTTGCGAGAGGTCCCGGGTTCAATCCCCGGCCAGACCCTTTACTTTTGTCGTTTTTGTCTACGAGAGAAAGACTTGTCTTTTTGCATCCGAGACACACTGGGTTCCAGTGTTGACTTGATGGTTACGGCTGGCTGGTGTTGAAGATCAAAGTTTATCGATTTTTGTTACATTTGTCACTAGTCGCCCGATTGGTCGAGCTTAAATCAGCCTCGTTCAACCACATCCACAACTACCAAGTTTGAGGCTCTTGACAACAATTTCAGATTCATGGTTGAACAAAAACCAAAAATGAATGTATAGCGTGCTTTGCGATGCTGTATCGGTTGGCGTATAGTCTAGATGGAAATGTTCTGCCTGCTCTAAGTGTCGTGTTAACATCCACCCTGTCACTTACACAAGCGAGCTAACGCATGTCTTCCAGCAACATATTCACTATTCGTACTATGCATAACACCAACTGCCTGCGATTCGTTTCATTCCAATAAATCATGAGTTATCTTCTAGAGTTTCTACTCTTCTTCTTTTTCTCTTCCTCTTGCTTGCGCTTGTATCTCTTCTCCTTGCCATTACTCCGCGCTTCTCGCTTTCTTTCTTCTTTACAGTTCTTGCGATCACACTTTTCGGTCTTTTGTTCTGTTGCTTGAGTTGCGCTATTGTAGGCAAGCCCGGGCATGATCTTGATCCAATCTTGTATTCTTCTCTGGGTGTCTTCCAGGTGACGCTGTTGTTTAGCGGCCTGGTATATGAGATCTTCCATGGATGAAAGATCTTGTTTATCGTCCTGAAATGCTCCTCTGTCGAGAGGTTGTTGCATGCGGTATCGAGTGTTGGGCTTGTCGCCAACGTTCAAGGGTAACGATGGCTCATGGGCGACTCTATAGTTCTCTAACTTGGCGGTGCCGGGCTCAACCTAAAGTCAGCGGTGTTCTAAAGATTATGGACAAGAGAGTTACCCACAGCTTCATGTTTATTATGCTTTCTGCTTTCGCGTCGATCTCCCAACTTCGTGTCTTTTGTCTCAGACCAGCAATCGCAGTCGCACCCGCAACAAGGACTATCGTGGACACAACTCCATTCTGACCATGAGCTCAAGGTTTCCGTTTCCCAGACTACACCCGCTGGGCTGTATAGCTGATAATATCCAACAGGTGCTGGGTAGCTCGGGTAGTAGTAAGGTTGCTGTGTTGCGAATCTAGGGTCAGGAACGGTGATCCAGTTATCAACAACTGCGATCCCGTTAGCCATCTTGGATTCTTGGGAGCTCCCCGGGAGCATGAATAATATGTAGAAGATAAATGGACGAAGAGAAAGGCGAGATTTAAATGTGAAATATGAGAGTGAAAAGCTGTCAGACATCATGCGACAAGAGTGTGCTTGCGCTGTGTGTACTTTCATCCTTTATCGCGAGGATAGGGGCATGAGATGTACGACATGAAACACCGTTCTTTGACGACGTAATTTTGCCTTTCATTCCAGTACAAACCAGGTTCATTAGATTCAGACTATCGCCAGGCCAGCAGCCTCCCGCAATATGATCAATGATTTGATCGCTTTATGCAAGTTTCTAGTTCTCAACCGTAGCAAATAACAACTTGTTATGAAATGGCCTCGGATATCGCCGATAGTTTCTTTGTATAATGCGCTACAACCCACAGAAGAAAGACTATGCTCCATCCCAAAATAACCAACGCCTGATTGTACGCCGCCAATGCTACCTGTGGTTGTACCACCAGCCATGTTTGCCATCAACCCTTCCGTTCCACTAGACATCGACCGATATGCCGTCAGTCTTTGTACATGTTTTTTGAAGCTCTCTTGGAAGGACTCTCTGTGGCTCGTCCGTCACTCTTCTCAGACTTATGATGTACCGGAGCTGGGTGCCCCATCACGAAGATTCCTCCTCAACTCAGCGATGTCGTCCATACCTTCAAGACTGCCCTTTCGGCCCCAGTTCTTTGGCTTTCTCTTGAGAAAGGCACCTACTGAGCCAAGATAACCCTCGTGTCGGAGGAAGTATGCCTGCTTCTCTCCCTTGCTCCAGAATTTGATGGCATAACTCAGGGTGTTGATGGTTTGTCGATGGCCTCTGATGAAGGATCCACCAAAGTAAATGTTGGATAGATTGTGAATTTGTGATTGAAGATAGGCGATCTGGCCAATGTTGTTTGATATAGCGTAAAGCAAGGAACGTGAAACGTCGGCGCTGTTGAAGGATGCATCTTCTGGTGTCGCCGATCTACCATCTTCTGCGGCTGACTCCGCTTCTCTCTTCATGCGAAAGACCTTGCCGAAAGATGAGGCAATGGTCGTGCTCTTTAGCCCTATCTTGCCATAGTCTGTTCCATAAATGTCACCAACCAACATATCAACATTGGCGTTGTCGCCATGAGCGGCTTGTTCAAGCATCTCGTCAAAGGTTCGCGCGCCTGTCAATAGCGACAGTAGACCCCAAAGGGTACCACCACCAAGCGATGTACCGCCGACTCGCTGATATGATCGTGGTCCAGTAACCTTCAAAAATGAAACTCCCGAGCCAATATTGACAAGGAGATAGGGATATATGTTTTCTTGCGGCACAACGAAGTGCATGGGGTCCGTTTCGGAGTAGGTAAAGACCTCGCGGGGGATTTCGGTGATGAAGAAGTCGAGGCCTTTGAAGATATCGTTAGTTATAGAACGGATGACCGCAATTCGAGCCACTGACCAATAATAAGGCACTCCATTTCGTCCTCCTGCGACACGTCCACTTCCAAAGCCGCTCGGATCTTATCATAGTACTTGTATGCGCCGCCGCCTGTGGCCATTACACACAGCTCTCCTGGCTGTGAGCCATTGACAAGTTGGTTATCGCGCAAATGGCGCATAAACTCGACACAGTCATCGATGCGATCTGTCTCGAAGCTCTGGAAGTTCAACCGGCCACCAGGATCTGTGGAATCAACCTCACGCGAAAAATAGACGACCTTTATAAGTGAACCGCCAATCTACAGCGATCATCATTATCAGCCTTCGCCTTCCTCTAGGGATGTCTTTGTAGGAAGGTTGTACATACGTCAATCGCAATATGGCTCACAATGGCAGTGTGGTATGGAAGTCGAATGTCGCTCGTCTCGGGGTGCGTCGGACTCGTTCGGCCGTTAATCGAATTGACAGCACCAGCGCTTGCGCCAGAGGTCGACGCTGGCGTCGCAGTATCGGGATCGACGATAAAAGCGCCCTTGACATTGATCTTGACGCTGCCGGGTCGGATAATGGTGCTATCTATCTCGTCGGTCGATGTCATGGTCCGGCGATGCTTGTGGTTTGAAGAATGCGCCGACGCTTGAGGTTCCTGCGCAATAGCATCCTCATGTTCCAAGGCGGGCGTCATTGCGTGACTATATCTCTCGTGACACGCACGAGGAAGCTGAAGAGGATAGAAGGGGGGGTTAAATTGATAGTGGAGATAGTTAAGTTGAAGGGTCTCGGACACGAGAGTTCAATACTTTGGCGCCAAATCAGTCACAAAGCTTCGCGGTAACAGATGGTCTTGTCCGGATATGAGGATTAAATTGAAGGTTGGGTAGATATGTGCAAGACATTGAAGAACAGACAACCTTGAGATAAGAAGTAATAAGGAGATGAGCTAGGTTGGCTAAGTTACCTACCTACCTAGGTAGGCAAATCGGTATAATAAACGGCTGTGGAGGGGTTGTCTATCAATCGGATGGGGAAACTTGACATTACAATGGGGTCGACCCTTTTTCGACAGTCCTTGCTCCTTCGAAAAAGCCGGTGGGCCGAGGTTTTTGGGGAAAGACTCCAGTCCAGGTAAGTACAGGAAGTTACGTATTAACTCAACAAAGATTGAACCTACTACCTACCTACCTAGGTAGCCTAGGAAATTGGCTCCTTTCCCCCGGCTTTTGACCGATGAGGATCAACTCTGTTGAGGCGATCTGCGTATATAGTAGTTGTACACTCAGGGAGCGTCGCATGCATTTACCGCGAATGACTTCGGTAAACATACCTACCTACGTATCCGTATTTCCATGCATTACGGCTTGTTTGACAGCCCCGATGGTCCGGGTAGCTAACTAACTAGGTACCTACCTACCTTACCAACCAGTCAACCACTACAAGGAGGGGTTCAAGGTTGATGCCGAGCTTGGCTTGCCAAATGCCGTCGGCTCTCCATAACAACCGCAACCGGCATTGAGCGGCTGTCAAAAGAGTGATCCTAATCTGCAAAGTCACTTGAAACTTGATTCTTCACAGAGTAGATACCTATTATAACATACCGTCAAATGACCAACTTGTATCAATTCAGAATTGTACAGGCACCTAATCAAAACCACCTAATGAAACTATATGGGGTAACTCCCCCATTACTACTAAACTCCATCAAGACGCGCTTTTATCAATAATTGGGTATCCGTGACTAATTCAAAGGATTATAAAGGAAATTCTGGTCAGACATCGCATCCCAAGTGTGCGA
Source organism: Fusarium armeniacum (assembly GCA_013618295.1). Taxonomy (NCBI): domain Eukaryota; kingdom Fungi; phylum Ascomycota; class Sordariomycetes; order Hypocreales; family Nectriaceae; genus Fusarium; species Fusarium armeniacum. Next base: position 14,095 of record JABFER010000187.1, on the reverse strand, counting down.
GGCTCCGTCACTCTCATCGCTAGGAGAGAATCTTTATCAAAAGAAGTGACCTCCTGGAACGGCCACAAAGATTGCCGTGATGATACCGCCCGTAAGTATTGAAGCAAGTATCGCCTGGACGAAAATGGTGTCTTGAATCTGGCGCAGTGCTGGCTCTTGGATCCAGACTTCGCGATCAAACACCTTGCGGACAACGTTGCGCTTCTCATACTTGACCACCCAAGGTTCATCCTCGTAGCTGTTCTTGGATCCAAAAGAATCAAAGCTTCGCTTAGCCAAGTCATCCATGTTCTCGCTATCCACGAACAACTCCCACGGCCTGACGTGGCGGTGATGCATTCCGTGAAGAACAACACACATACCCTTGTAGGCCGCAACAAGCGTGCTGATGCCGAGAATAAGAGAGATTACTGCCAGAGCCCGATATCCTCTGCCTGCGCTGCTAAGAGTAAGAATGAGGCTGATGATAATACCAGCGATAATGAGGCCGACTCCAAGCGATCGCGCAAAGAATACACGAGCAGGGTTACCATTACAGATTGACCATCGAACAAAGTTGGGATGGGCCTGGTGACGAAGACTTGAGTCAACCGTCTTGAAGATACTGCGAAATGCACTCGGGTGTGTTGTCTGAGAAAGTGCTATGATAGTCGCTTTTTGTTCAGCGGAAGAGAGATTCAGTTGTCGGGGCGCTCCATCCATGATGTATGTCACAATCACTCTGTTAACCTCTTCTCGGAATGGTTGGATTGTGACTGGTCCCAGATTAGTGTCTGTATAGGATGGATATCAAATTGTCAGAAACGTATTGACTTACAAGGCTGTTGAGTACCAGCGGCCTGGAAGGCGCCGGAGGCCTGGCTCATATAACTCGACGCATTGAGCGAAGGCATAGTGTTTGTCGCTGTGAAGATGGAGGCCACATCCCCTCCACTGCTCTGAGGAGGCGTTGTGAAGGGATCGATGGTGGCACTCATGCTCCGATCCTGTGCGGTAGCGTTTTTCTCAAAGTCGGTGCCCTTGAAGATCGCGGCAGCCTTGGTATCTTTGCGCATCTTATCTGCCTGCTCTTTTCGAATTTTGATGATGGTCTCATCCTGCATAGCCCTGGTCCACTCTGGGGCAAGCTTGACATCGGTCGTGGGGTTTGCGTTGAACCGTTTCTCATAGTCTTTAAACCAAAGGTAGAACTGGAGGTTCTCGGCAGCGTGTTCTACATAAATGAGATAGGACATGAAATCCCGGACAGTCATGGGCTATGTTAAAACTCAGTAAGTTGCAGTCCACGTGGCAATCAGACCGAGATGTGCAAGCTCACAGGACATGTTCCCCCATCGATGATCTTGTCAAAGGCCAAGGAGTCAGGTATACCACTGGAAAAGCTAGAGAACCCAGATTTGACTGAGCCATCTGTCTTTTCTCCATCAGATAGAGAGTCGCCACTGCTGCTAACACTGTTACTGCGATATGATATCTGGTCCACATGCTTTGGGCGTGTGTAAGTGAGTGGAAGAAGACCCATGGTGATTAAATGAAGTGAGAGGCAGTTGAGTAAAGGAGTGAATCAGAAATGTAAAAAGAAGGAGGAGGGAGGAATCTGTGATTTCAGCAAGTCTTCCAGTCACACATGAGGCCTGACCGATGGGGATAGTCTGTTGCTTAAATAACTTGCTGGCACACAGTAACAGATTTCAAGCGCTGAAGCCGCCTCCCAGTCATCGAAGGCACCCATACCTATCTCGCATTGGGCTAAAAGCATGCTATGCATGGTAGGGTTGGTTAAAATATTGCCCAGGGGTGTCCAGCTTGCTGGATGGTTTGATGCCTAGAAGCGTTAGGCCCGTCAATTTAAGCCTCCCCAACGTAGAACGACGCAGTACATATGTACAGTCAACGAAGTCATCCCGAGATGGCTGGGTGGATCTTGGAAAGCCTTTGGCAACGAACTTTATCACCCACAAACTTAATATGTTTGGAACTAGCCACGGCCCACGGACCCAGGTACATAGTCGAAAACCAGATTGCATATACACCACAAACAATTGGTAGGCAGGGGGCGGGTAGAAGCATATGATTGGGTTGTACAGCGGCTTGAGAGTTATTCAGCCCGTCCTCGTTTGGCTGCACTGGCCCTCGAAATATCCGTCATCTGGTCCACACCAACCAGCTGACACCCGGTTCGAGTATGCACAATGACAGGAGCTGATGTGAAAAGCAATTTCCCATATCCATCCCAGTTCAGCTCGATCTCCAGCTCCAACTCTGGCAGGCTTCTCTCTGTCTGTAACTTAATCCGGTATGCCTCTCAAGACTAGGATCGACCTAGCGTTGTTGCGTTTTTGTTTAGATTCTAGTTTAGTTGCCGCCGGGGTCTCGCTCCGAAGGACATCACTGGCAACAGAGGCTCAGATCTAGAGGTTGAAGGCATAAAATCCTCCCTAGGTAGGTTAGATGTGGCTGCTTCCTCATATAGCTCGAGGCTGGACCTGACCAGATTACTGGAAGAATGAACGAAACGTGCCTGGCTTGTACCCTCGTCCGGTTGATCAACTATGCTTATAGAGTCTAGAAAAGGAATCAGGTGGCGGCAGGGGCCCTTGTCGTTCTCGTGGTGTACCGATAGGAATGTGTGCAGCTGAAGTTTGTTGTTTGTGGCTGGCATCACTTCCCAATTGTCGGGCCGCCCGCATAAACGATCCATGGAAATTCGCATCGGGGAATGAAATGCTGTGGTGGAAAAACTCGAGTATCTAGACTGGAGCAGCATTCACGCTCCCGTATACTAGTTTCGACAGGCTGAAAGCCATCATCTTTGAACTTCTAATTCGGTTATAGGCAAAGAGCAACCAATGGAATGGACCTTGGCAATTGACAAGTCAATTTGGTACACGCGGATGGTGTAGTGATATGCTGTATCAACAATCGATGCGATGCGAGATGTGAGTGGAGAGACTCGGACTCAAGCAAGGGAGGGCCATGTTCCTTGTCGCTGATGCTTCGGCAATCTGGGGATCAGCTTTAGCAAAAAGGCGCCAAACCAAATGAGTGTCTTCGTTCCGATACCCTCTTACAATTAGTAATTCTTGCCGTGCAAACGTAATGTCTCACTCGGAATGCAGCTACTCAGTAGTTTTGTACGCTGTCGCCGTGTTATTACAATTGCTTTTTCGGGGTCAAATCCAGATTAAGGAAATAAGTTGCGATTGCGGAATTTGAAGAATTTTAAAACTTAGTGGTTGGTTTAAGAAGCAAAACGAATATGCGCCGGTGAATTGTATTCTTCTGATCAGCCCCTACATACCTACCTACCTATCTACTAGGTACTAATAAGAGGTTTTTTGTCATAGTGACGTACCTTGGTACTCATACCTATGGGAAAGCCGGTTAGAGAAGGCTACTTTGGCAAAGCTCAGATGCCAGCAATACCCTTTCTCTCTTTTGTCATGGCCGTAAGAGCATATACCTTAGTACCTATAGGTAGTTGATCACTGCTTAAAAAGCAAACACTCCTGGCAACTGGAACATGAGAAAAGCATACACTCAACCGCATACCATGTGAGCAGGTGAGGTAGTTCAGTAGGGAACAAGGACAACATTGCTTTTGCGCGATGGTTATAACGCATAATATATAGATCTTGGCGGTACTGGTAATCATCAATGCATCAATAACAGTTTAAAAATAAGAGTAGTTTAATGTTAAAGAGATAGGAGGGGTAGAAGCATGTTGTCGAAGTCTCGCGCCCCCAGGCTGGGTTGATCCTCGATAGGTGCGTTGGGATCGAAGACCTCATTCGCATCCTCTGTTTTCGTGTCAACATGGTTTGATTGGACATGGTAGTATGTGAGCTGAGGCTCTAAACTCATAATGGAGTACCATAGCAACGCAAGCACAAAGATTGGTTAATTTGGTCAATCGTTTTGGGTATCCGTGACCCGTTACCAATAGTTACCTACCTATCCATAGTATGCATCGTGTGCCTTTGTCATCTCCTCTTTGAGACCTCCCTTCTCGGCACGTTCTCCCCTCAGATGCTGCGTTCCCTCCCAAAATTTCTCTCTATCAGCCAGGATCTCATCCGCCCATGCCTTGCCAGCTTCAGATCGTAGCTTGCGCGCTACTCCCATGAACTCACCCAGGTCCTTTTTGCTCTCACTGTTCCTTTCGTACTCCACTGCCTGTAGTAGAAGCTCGATCTTGTCGATGTCTTGGGCAAACTGAGCTTCTGGGCTCTCTGCAGCCTCGAACTCGTGCCAAAGCTCCTTTATCTCGGCAGTATACGGTCCAGACCAACGGTTGGCTATGTATTCGATAGTTGCAGCCTCTCTTCTGCCCTTCTCGTCCCTCGACACTCCACTAAATGGGGTGATATCACCCACGATAGATTCGGCGATGTCGTGAACAAGACACATTTTCATGCACTTGACCTGGTTGAGACCTTGAGGAGCGAACAGGGCTATCATGCCCATCCGATAAGAGTGGTCGGCGACTGACTCGGGGCTAACATTCCATAAGTCTCTATCATGTCTAGCTTGTGGGCGAGACGTAACTCACTCAATCCCATGTCTCTTCCATCCCTCACGCTTGGTTGTCTTTAGGCCCCCAAGAAGATGGAAAAACGAGATGGGTGAGTTTGATGAATGAACCAGCTTGTTACCACTCAGAACTTTCTCTACGGTCCATGTCTCTGGTATGCCAGTTAGTGCTGAAAGATACGCGGTATGAGATGCATACCTGAGTCGGCTACCGGTTGTTCAGAACTTGTTCCTGACATTTTGTCTGGTGTTTTTGTGAATAAAGAAACGTTAGTTGGTATTGTCACTCATGCACAGAACGTCTTCCCCCGCTTCGGGACGGTTCGGTCCGTACATCCTCAGCAATCGGTATTGTTCAAAACAGGCAAGCATCTGAATCTTTATCGCTGGTGATTGGTAGACGAGTAGAATTGTCATGAATAGCACCATATGGAGACATGCGCTCCTCATATTAATTGAATAAATCCTCAGGAAATCCCCACAGGCTATGTATATTGCGAGAAACGGATGGACGATTTTCTGGATCATTATTATGGTTGAACGATTGATTATTGTTTACCAACTCATGAACGAGACCTTGCCGTAACCACTAGCAATGCTTGCCGTGCACGTCGTTAAAACGACATTACTATTGGTTGAATGAAAACAAAAACTCCTCTAAGAATCATCCTACTCGTGTCTTGTAAAGACTCATACCACTGCCGTGCTCCTAACATATAGGTATAAATAGAAAAGGCATATCTACATAGTACTCTAGGGTAATCGGGGAATCGTCAAAGCATTACCCACTATTGTCTCACAACTTATTCAGCAAAGACAATCCAGTCGGGGACAAGTATAGAATGTCGGTGCTTGAAACTATAATTATGTTGCTATCGTTTCTATGTTGCGGTACCTGACTCGGCGATGAACTTGAGTGGCATGGACTTGAACGTGAGTCTTTATTGCTGGTCTTGCGCTTGGGGCAGAGTTCTCCTATCTAGGTAGCCAACCATGTCACTAGGTACACAATGTAAATCATCCGCCATGATCCAGTTATTTGGAATCAAGAACTTTCTGTCTCGCGGTTGTCTGGTGTCTATTCTTGAAACGTGTCGGCGATACTTCTGACGCTGATAGTAATCTAATCAGATCCCGGGCCGGATGACAAATACTCGCGAATGCAACTCGCATACCGAACCTGAAGCCGAGCCTCGTCCAACAGCATCATGAAGCAGACAGTTTGATGTCAGTCCGAGAAGATATAATCATTTGCGGAGCATAGCCTACATCGCCAGAAATGATTCCAAACGTGGCCCTTGTAAGGAAAGGACCCCGTCCTAAACAGTAGTGACCTATCCCTATCAAGGTGCTCCGTCGAAATACCGGACCAGTGCGGCATAGGCGGTAGATGACGGTCCCACCAAGGCCGCGTCGACCGCCTTCCGAACATCTCCACAGGCCCTTCACTGAGGTCATGGGCGACCCTCATTGCGACAGCCTGTGCCGACTTTGATCCTCCGATGGCTCTCCGAAAGCGTAGAGAGAATGGAGGCCAGATAGCGGGGCAGAGAATCCCACGTTGGCTCTAGAGTGCCTTAGGGAAAGAGCGGCATAGTTCAGACACGGAGGACTACCTGGAACGAGAAGCTGCTACCAACCTAATATATTCTATATATTTCCATGCACTCTGTCGATTCCGTCTCTCCTCTCGCATTATAATACACATCAAACCTTGACCTTTTCGTCCATCACCAAAAGAAACTCAACACCACCACACCACCGCACTACCCACACCAACACAGTCAAAATGCCTGAACTCAAGGTCGGCGACACCTTCCCCGATGGTGTCTTCTTCAGCTACATCCAGCCCGCTCCTGAGATCTCTGAATTCTCTACCTGCGGCGCCCCCACCAACTACAACGCCAGTCACGGTAAGTGATTTTCTATATCCTGACAGAATCATATACTGACATTGTACTGTAGAGTTCCAGGACAAGAAGGTTGTCCTTGTCTCCGTCCCCGGTGCTTTCACTCCCACTTGCAGTGGCTCTCACGTTCCTTCCTACGTCGAGAACATTGACAAGATCAAGGCCAAGGGCGTTGACCAGGTCATCGTCATTGCTGTCAACGATGCATTTGTCATGCACGGTTGGGCCAAGGCCAACGGTATCACCGATGACAAGATTGTAAGCATTTGAAACATCTCTAGCACCAAGATACAATACTAACATGGTCAGCTCTTCATGTCCGACCACAATGCCAAGTTCTCCACCAGCATCGGCTGGAACCTGGGCGAGCGAACTGGTCGTTTCGCCTTGATTGTCGACCACGGCAAGATCGTCTACGCTTCCAACGACGAGCCCGGTAGCATCGAGAAGTCTGGTGCTCTTGGTGTCCTCGCTCACTTGTAATTCGATTTCTTGCACAAGAGATTCTAAGACAACACATAGACGAGCGTATGAGACAACGACAGAATATAGACAAACTACATGAATACCATTGAACACAATCTAATTGAAGCGATTCCCGTGACGTCTGGTCTTGTATCGAAAGGCATTGTGTCGTTATCTAACAAGCTAAGTTGCTAGTTTCCTGAATAACGCCGTGAGGTATTTACCCAGCCACCGCATAACTGCACACCCCTTGTTCGTCACGACAAGAATCAGATGCGTTGTCTGTCTGTTTGTTTGTTTGACCATTTTGCATTGCTCAACTATCAATGCACCCTATTGGCAATCCATGCACCCGAGATTGTAGAAGAACCGGCCGGACAAAGACACAAGAACCACGGACTCCACTCTCCCATTTTCATCCTCACTCAAGTTCCATTCCTAATTTAACGGGTCTTGGCCTGGACCTTGGGAGCAGAGCCCTTGGCACCCTGCTTGCTGACCTGTCGGACAGCCTGGCCCTTGGAGGCCAGAGCAGCGAGCTTGGCCTTCTCGGACTTCTTGGTAGCAGCCTCAGCCTGCTTCTTCTCCTTGCTCTCCTTGATGGCCTGGGCGCGGGCAGCGGAGCGGGCCTCGGGTCGGATGTTGCGCTTCTCCTTGATCACGTCGAGAGAAGCACCAACGATACCACGCTGAGCCTTGACGGTGCGGCGGGTTCGCTTCTTGGCAACCTCCTGTAGAATGTGTCAGTTCTGTCATGTGGCAAATATTGATGTAGTGGGACGGTCAGCAGCGACGAGGGGGCTTCGTATGAAGTGCTGCCGACTTTCAATTTTTGCGTACCTCAGAGATACCCTTGCGGTGCTGTCGGCGGTAGAGGACGGTCCATGCGATACGGCGGGGGTTCTTCCTTTGGAGGAAAAGAGACTCCGACTTGCCGTTCTGGAAGCGGAAGATCTTGCTGTCGCCACGGACGTAGAGCTTACCCTGTGAAGCGATACCCGTTAGCCTTTGATGTCCTCATCTTGTTCAGCACCAAGTGTGCCTCATCCATGCGATCCGTCATCGTCATCATCCACCTCCAGCGACTTGGAACCTCGCATTTCGATAATCGACCGGATCGCATCAACGGGGCAAATGGCAGAAGGAGCGTACCTTGCCAGGGTAGATTCTCGCGCCGGAGAAGGTGTCCTCGTAGGTTCGCATCTTGTCGCTGGTTGTGCGTTAAAGGCGACAAGGTGTTGTGTAGTTGACCGTGGATTGGCGATGTCAAATGGGAAGTTGAGGGGGGTCGATTGTCTACGGGCAGTCAATTTCGCTCGGATTGTGTGCTAAATGACTAAGCGACCTAGGGCAGGCAGATCGCTAGATCTGATTTGGCGAAGGTCATCACGTGCACTTGCGCATCCACCCTGGATTTTTACGCGAAATCGGAGAATCGTCGGTGCAACATCCTGGGAAGAGGAGGCTCAGCTTCACTTACACCACCATCGGTTGTCACAAACCGCTCCATTTGCTAATCAGTTAATTAGTCACTGGACAGATCCAGGTCTTGAACAATCTGGACATGGATGCCTAGATGACTTCACAGGCTGATTTGATTGCGCAAGCAGTATTGCAGCAATTCCACAAGTTACCTGCAAAACGGAAACCTGCGGTTCGCGATAATGGATTACATGAATGGGTTCCTCTGAGTGGCATTGTTGCCGAACAGAACGGTGTTTTGACTTGTCTGGCTCTAGCGTAAGATACTCCAGGCTCTCATGTCTTGCTTTGATTCTAAGTTCGATTGCGTAGAACTGGCATGAAATGCCTTCCAGTGTCGAAAATAGTACAGTCGAACGGCGTTGGCATCCATGACTGGCATGCCGAGATCCTGGCGATTAGGACTTTTAATCGCTTTCTGCTTGACGAATGCCAAAGTCTCCTGGAAAATAAAGCCAAATCGAGCATTTTGCAGAGGAAGAAGCATACATCCAACAGCGATGGAATGTGTCTACAGTCTTTCGAGATCAAAGAAGATGTGAGACTGCACATGTACTGCTCAGAAGCACCATGTATGGTATTTCCAGATGACCGTCGATTTTATCTCTGACTCAAATAGGTGGCGATGCCAGCATGGAGCTCACAATGGCTGCTCAAGAAGATGCTTCAGCGTGGGAAGCTCCGACTCCCACAAACAGGACTCCTGATCCAAACGCCGATATCTCTCTGTTAGGGCGAGCTTGCTTCTCTCGAACCGGCATTGTCAGGCGAAAGCCTGCTCGAGGAGATGCACCGCCAACGCTCTCCAAGTCCTGCTCAGACAAACTAGCACTCAAGCAGTGTACTTCACTCCTTTCAGCTCTCACATCACTTTTTGTTGACACAACCAACGCATACATTCACAACATTGTATTGCCAGAATCTCAGTATTCTGATGTCGCTTGTAGGCGGGCTTTCTCAGAAGCGGGCAGACTGAAACCTTTGACTGGTAAGATGTGGTTGGGAGGGTATTCATTCAAGCAATTCTCAACCTTGACAACTAGACTGGAGTTTGAATTTTCAAAAATAGCCGTAAAAGCTCGGGCTGATAAGATATCAGCAAGTAACCTTGCGGCAACTTGGTCATCTTCAGGGTTTGAAGAGAACATAATCGGCGGAGTTATTCAAGGCCGGAAAGCTTTCAACACAAATGCAGCAAGTCGTATGTCAAGACGAAGCATGTGGGAGGCATCCAGGGGCCTTGCCGATAGACTAGGCGTTAGATGCTCTGTCACAGCACTATACTTAAAGTCTGGTACTTATCGGGATGTCAAGCAAGGCCAGCTCACTGCTCATAGAAGAAGAGTAAAGGAAGAGGCGCGCGAAGCAGCACTTGTAGGGTGGATCAAGAATGACGGGGGATCGGATTTTCAACTAGAAAAGCGTAGCAATCATTGACATCATTAGAGATTGGTATTTCTCCCGATGTAAGTCGTATTTTTTGTTTGTTTGTACAGATCAATCAACCTCAGCCAGCATAAATCGCCATTCCACCGCGACCGTTCCCGAGCTGTGACCTTTTGCATACCCGTACCTACTCCTCAGCTACTCGAAATAGAGAGCTGGGGAGTGATTGTTACGACTATCCACCCATAAGGGGGAAAACATAAAACCCGCCTCGCAGGAGAAACTAGCCAGCCTCTTGGCCGGACATGCCTACGATCTCACTGCCCCGTCGCCCTCGAGCTTTTGTGGAGGAAATTTACTCGACCTTGGGCTCGCCCTCGAAGTTCTCGCCCTCGACAAGGTCGGGGATCTCGTCGTCGTCCTCACCCTTCTCCTTCTGGAGGTTCTGGTAGCTCTCAGCGAGCTTGCGAAGAGAAGCAAGGGAGTCGGGTCCGAGCTGGTTAAGGATGCCGGGGACAAGCTCAGTGAGCTCCTTGTCCTCACCGTTACCGTAGATGGCGAAGGTGTTGGAGGGGACGGCGGCGTGAACTGTTGGGGTGAAGGGCACATGTCAGTATACACCAAAGCCCCGCGCACAGCAACAAAGTGGGATGACTAACCCTTGGGGGCAGCAAAGTGGATGACGTTTCCGTCCTGCTTGAACATGTTGACCTCCTCAATGGCCTGGATGGGCTGAGTGTTCAGCTTCTTAAGAGCGAGCTGAAGCTTCTTGTCGTCGGCACCGGAGCGGGCAGGTGCGCGCTTGACCTTTCGTCGGGGGGTACCCTTTCCACTAAGTCGTTCCGTTAGCTGCGATGTTCGGCTGTGACGGCGTATAAGCCTCGTTATGCGCAAACATACCCTGTATTATAGATCAGCTTGTTGCTCTCACCTCAGAGGTATTTTCAAAATTGCGCAAAAATCACGTACCAGTTCGGGCACCGAGGCCGAGCTTCTTGAGGCGTTCTTGGACGTCGGACATGATGGGCGAAATTCGATTGCGGGGGATCGGGGGACTCGATCGAAACTGGAACAAAACTCGTCAGTCAGGGTCGAATTCGAACGGGATAAATCGATTATTCGGAAGGGAATTGATCGTGAATTCGTGCATGCGCGGGTCGGGCAACGTACCAGTAGTTAGGCTTGGTTAATTAGCTGTTTGTCGCCGTCGGCTTCGAATCAGTGGTGATAAGTCAAAGTAGATTTTGTGCGTGCCAAGAGTTTTCGCCTGTGGAACTACCATTTCGCCGAGCAAGAGGAGGGGCTCTGGGTGCTCCGCCCTTACCTACCTAGGCTCGGTAGGGGTACTTTACTTAACACCATCACTAAAGGCAGGTCGTGACGTTACAGGCTCAATCAGTCCGTGGGGTAACTCAGCTCTTTTACCCAGGCCAGGAATCATAGAGCTTTTGAGTCACAGTGAACTGAATGAAAGCAGCGAAACTACTAATGCTAGAAACCTTCTCGGACTACAATTGATACTCATCAAATGGTAAATGTGTATTCTTGAGGTTCGATTGTCTTGATTCGCCTGACATTGCAACGATAATGATTGTAATGAGTCCGCGTTCATCATATTAGACTTGATAGAAGGCATTGTGACTAGATTAAATAAAAACAATAGAATCGTGTTTTGTTTTAAACAAATTATCAGGTAATATACTAACTTCAACAACTGATTTCTTGAACCCCTTCAACTGGCTTCCCAGGCTAGATGTTGTACATAAGTCGTCCCTTAATCGTTCTTCATAGTCTTACAAGTAAAAATGGTAGGCATTCAATATACACGGCCATTGGCGAGCGAGCTTATTTTGCGTCCAGGCCAGCCTCCCTTCTCATCGCTTCCCGTCGAGTCTCGGTCTCGACTTTCGAGGCCTTTGCGGCAGCGGCAGCGTTCTTTCGCTTTCGCTCCTCTTCCTCCTTCACAACAACCCAGACTGACAGAAAATTAGCGATTGAGGTCGAGGTAGTAAGATAGACGCACTCGGCTTGTCAGACTTTGAATACTCCTTCAGTCGTGTCACAAAGTCATCGAAATCTTGTTGCCGTTCTTCGCGGTTCTCCAGGCTCTTCTTGCGCAGTTCAGGATTATATCTCGATCGAAGTTCTTCCTCGGTAGGTGTCAACCACATGGTGAAAGCTGGTCCTCCGACAGCGACAACTGCACCACTGCATCAATGTATTAGCTTGTGACTTCGCTGGTATGCTACGATCATAAAATCCGTACCCCATAACGACCTTGGTCCAGAACCACCACCTTGACGACGGCTGCTTAGCTGCCATTGCGATAGTAAGATACAATCAGTTTCGTAAGGATGTAAGTTCGCACAGAGTAGTCCGTGAGTGCGATCGAATTGGACTGGGCGCCGGTTGTTCCAATGATGATTTTCACGATTCTGCATCCGTCATTGATTTGGCAGTATTCCCCCATTGGCGGGCGCTCTGATTGGGAAAGCGGTCACGGAGCCAATCTTGACCCGGACCCGACCACCTAGCCTCGACATACCTTTTCAAGATAACTAGTACTGCGTACTTGAACAGTATTTGACCGCACTACTTCGTATGTTATTGCAAGAACTGATGTATTCTCCATGAGATGTTGGAATGCTTATCAATATGCAAGCGAATCTATATGAATAATCGACTGTTATATGTAGGCTCTTCATTCCCCTAGTAACGATCTCTAAAGGTTCAGCTTTAGGGGTACGGAGAGTAACTAGAACTAACTGAACAAGCCCTTTGCGCGGCTGCTCGGCTTATACCATGCCTCAGCTTTCCGAGGCTCGAATCTACATGCGTCCTCGTACTGAACCAGTTGCTGGGAGGTGGCGAAGAGCCCTCTTCCCGAATAAGATGTTTCGGAGCTTCTTACTGGCTAGTAGACAATTTCAGCTCGGATGCTCACTCGACAAATCGTATGGCGGGAAACCAGAGCGGGCTGACAAGTCTCTAGTTTCGTCGGATACACACACCCACTCAGTCAGCTGCCTCGGTTTTTACGTATAACATCAAGCTTAAGAGTTCGCAGCTTCAGCCAAGAGTAAACCGAAAACCCTCTCCTGACGTCAACACATCCAGAGTGCCAAAGTGCGGACATGGATACCAGGTTCTGTCTATAGTACAGTATTCTGGGCACAGGTACTGAAATGTCCTCTAGTTAGTAGCCTGCATGGTAGGTATGGTTGTATATAGCGCCGGTTAGCCGCCCCAAGGCTCCTCCAACTCTCCGGAAACGCTACCTGTGAATCGTTCGTTGACAGGACACCATGTGTCTTGGTCAGATCCACATATGATGATATGCGAGGAACCGTGCTTAGGGCTACCAGGGGTATGTCAAGAAAATATGTAGACACGGCTTTCTAAAGGATCATTCGTTTTATTGATTTGTTTCGACTTTGAGCCAAGGGGTCTTCGGCAATTCTCATTCGCATGGAGTTGATGGTATTATTAGTTCTGATAATACCATTAGGTCATTGAGTTATAATGACCAGCATTGTGATACACAACAAAGCTTTGTCTCAACCAGGCATTGACACGTCGAATCCTACTGTATAGCGCGGCAACGGTAAGAGGCGTGGTAGAACCGGTCAACTTCGCCGTTAAATACATACCTACCTGTCAGGGGCTGGTTCAAGCCACAGTTAGTTATGTAGTACATATGCACCGGCAGCGGCGAAGTGCCCCAATCTCGACGTCCTGTTGGAATGAGGAAAACCTTCGCAACCCAATTGACTCGTTCATGATTGTGGAAAATGTTGCCTGAATTATTATGTACCTATGTGAGGATACCAGTCAGGACATGGCTTATCCATGCATTCCCTCATCGGCATGTCCTTGATGCCGAATCGCTTAATTATCTTGCGACAGACCTAACGCTACTTCAGAATATCAGACACATAAAATAAGTAAGGCCTCCATGGGACCCTCGAAAGTAGACCCGGGGGTAGGTATTGATAAATGATGCGATGCCCCTGGAGCCTTTCATCGCGCAGTCTCAAAACTTCTTCCGACCTGGCTAACAGGGGTTAAACGTCAAGTAAGGTACCACCCGCATGCAGGACAGTATCCACTCGAGGTAACCTGGAAAACGGGCATAAACGACCCGAAAAGCCACTGTAGATTTAGCGCCCTCGCTCCACATGCGCTCCCATCGAAGAAGTTGGGCGGATTCTACTGGGCTGTAGCTAATATGGATGGACCTGACTGATGGCAACAAACCCGGGGGCAGGTCACGTTGGAGGTTGGAGGCAACCTGACCTACCTAGGTAGGTAGGTAGGCA
>JABFER010000186.1:0-73234 GCA_013618295.1 Fusarium armeniacum | reverse complement strand
CGGGAAGAGCGGGCGGGTTTTGAGTCCGACTCGGACCTGAGCGACTGCTTAATAAATCAAGGATCAGAGCCCGAGATCAAGGTCCAAGGGTGATGGAAAAGTCAATCAAGGACAGGGACAAGGCAAGTAGAGGTCACGTTTGAGAAGTAGACAGTGGAAAAATAGAAAAGAAAAAAAAAAAACCAAAGACAAAAAAGATCCACCTCTTGCAGTCACAGTCACAGTTAGAGTCAGAAACTAACAGTAAATCAGTCACCTCAAACAAGTGATTGACAGGCACGCGTCAGTATGCGAAACGTGATGATGAATGACTTGATCAGACCCAAAACAAGTTCCTTTGCTGCAGGTCATGAACAGTTCCGATCGGTGACAAATACTTTCTTATCCACAATTACTAAGCTGGAGTCGTTGTGTCAACCATTGTTACAGGCACGATATAAATCGGGAAAAATTCAAACAAAAAAGGGACCCTCATTCGTGAGACAAGAGTGACGCAATTGTTCCTGAATGAACAGTCACGATGGTGTAACTGACTTGGTACCTATTAAAAAAAAAGTACACAAAAACCTTTCCCAAGTCTCCAGTAAAACTCTCCACTCCAGTGGAATTCCATCTCATTGCACAACCCAATCTCACGATGGCATCAGCTCACATGGAGGTCCGGGCTGAGCCTCAAGCCCAAAGACAGGGCAGGATAGGTCCAAGCGAAAGGAGAACAGAGAAGAAAAAAAAGTTCAAGTAATGTCGTCATGCAAGCAATCGGTCGATCTGGTCACCCTAATCCCCCAATTCCAGTGGAGATGAAGCTTGGCATTCTCGGTCCAAAGACGCCTTTACATTTTGGGATAGGCCTTGTCTAGCTACAGTAGCCAGCAAGAAAGGGACGAAGCCGTGGACAGAAAGCAATAAATCAACCAACCACGAAAGATACCATAACTATTAAAGAGGAGACGGGCGAAAGCGGGAAACCAGTAGTCAGTTACAGAGGCTGTCAGAAGACCAATAACAACTCCCTCTTGATTTAAAGCCTTGGACCTTAGAGCCAACTGCAGTCTATCTCTTAGTCATGGTGTGCCATTAGAGAGCAACCTGCCGCTCTAGCCTCGGAAAGGCAAGGTAGCGAGCGATAGGGTATTGCAGATCATGCCCAACTTGGCAGAAGTCTCTGTCCAGGCTATTCCTGTCATCCTGGTCCCCTATCCTATCTGTCAGGGAACCCTGATGCCTTATTAAGTGCAGGCAACTCTGGGGATATCTCTTGGCACAACCTGATGGATGCCATCAAAAGGCTAACAATACCCGTAGAAAGGATCAGATGGCTTCAGAGACACGGGACAGGGGCTACTCAGGAGACTGTAAAATTTTCGGAAAAGATCAGGAAAAAAATTAAATCAATCTAAGCAAGGTTCATCAATTTCAGTTGCTGTCAGATCATAGTGGCCATTCAACGAATGAGATGGCTCACCTGGTCCTCTTTCTTATTTGACCCTTGGTGCACGAGGCCACCATAAATCACAGTCATACCACACCACCAACACACCACCACACTGAAGAATCGGGTCTTATCGCACAATTCCAGGATGCGGCTGGCTGTTTTGGGCCTGCACTGCAAGTCTGTTGGTTGCCTCTTCTAAAGCCCGTAATATTGACATGCATGAGAGATTTCGGCGTAGCACCCGACCAGACCCTTTTTTCATGGTTGATGCTGCAAGGCACAGATTGTACGTAGAGAGAGAATACTTGATTCTCGGCACAAAAACTGTAACAGGGACCGACTCAAGCCGACGCTGTACGGCAGATAAATGATAGCAAAATTGCTTCAAGCAGTCGGGATAACCTTATCCAGGCCATGAATGAATAGTAATCTTTTGTGTTATACTGGGCCTCTCAAACAACCGACATTGCCCTAGCTTGCCTCATGTCCAAGCTCTCTCACCTTGTTGGACCCCTACCCTTACCCTTGACCTTGACGATGCGCTGCCGCCGTCTGCGGCGGTGCGGTGCGGTGCGGTACGGCTGTTCTCGCGTCATCCTAGACGAGCGATCTGAAAAGTTAGTCCTTTCTTTTTCATAGATCGAGTTCTGTAGCGCTGTATCATTCAGTTGCCCGAAATCCTTAGCGTTTGACACCAGTGGGATTGTTCTTCCACTTGATGAATCTCATTGAAGGGACATTTGTCTGCTGCAGCCTGCTTTTCAGCTAGTTAGCCGGGCTGGACCACGACCCTATCTTTACTCTACAAAGTCCGCCATCAGGCTAGGCACGGACTTTACTCTTGTCCGTCTTGCTCTTCAAGATAGGGGCTCGTAGGGTGGTAGGCTGTCAAGCTAGAGGCTTCTTGGTCAAGCTGGTCAGTTTGATCAGAGGGTGAGGTGATCAATGATCCCACCCAATCTTGAGATGTTTTCCTCTGGTGAAGCTCATTAATCCTTGCAGCTGCTCGAACACCCTCAGCTGAGATGGTTCGTCCCCTATTCCGGTGATGCGCTGCATTTTTTGGCTTGACGATGTGACTCTGCATGTCTTGGTTCGAAATGGTTGGACAGAAGTTGTAATTGAGGCTGCGCATTCTTTTTCATTTTTGGAAAGACCATAACGCCACAGATACTCGACTGGGAAAGACATTGCTGATATGTTCGTGCGGTAATCTCGTTTGGGAATTATTGAAGCTGTGAACCAGGGTTACCTATGGACGAATTGATTATCGGCAACACGTCTTTTCGGATATTGGCTTACACGAGATGGGCTGGTAGATCCGTGTGACATGGGCAGCACAAGTCTACTTCGAGTTGTCCTGTGCCGAAGATGATTCTGCTGCTGCACAGACTAATCAGCAAAGACTGCCAGGGAATAGTCGGCATCGCCTTGAACTTGCTCGTACTTCCCGCACACGATCCAAGATTTGAACCCTTCAGCGCCGAAATCTTTTTGAGTTAGTGGAGAGAGCTGTCCCCAGCTCCCGCGTGGCCAGTGCATCGAGCCCTGTCCCCTGTAAATATCATCAGCTGTAACAAGTTAGCGTATGTTCTTAGGCCTGCTGTCATGTATGTATAAGCAGAGCCTACGTCAAGGCCGACGACGACGACGAGGATGAGAGACTCCCACGATAATCGTGCAACGATTCTCGGCGTTGACGATGTACCAGGGGAAAATCCTCATCGGTCCAGACTCCAGATTCAACTTACAGCGAAAATAGAGTTCAGGTCCTGGCAGGGGAGCGAGCGGCTTCAACCGCAGCCGTAGAAAGGACGATGTTTCCTATCTTGTCACTTTGTCCGACGAGCTAAACCAAGGAAACGATGGGAAATCGTGGGGGGAAATTCTGGGACCCTCTCTTCCCGGTTCTCTATCTAATCAAAACAGGCACATTCTAATATATGCGCTATATCTTTTGCTGGTGATAGCGTTGCGGGCGTTGAATCTACATCTAGAGAAGCCGTCATGACTGATGCAACCCGAGCTATCTTTCAATCAATGAATCAATTTAACTAACTACCCCATAACTACATACGTGGTGAAGTATCACGACTGACTAATAATTAACTTGGTTTCATCCAACCGGCGCGATACAAGTGGAACCAAAGTGATAAATGACTCCGTCTCTGATCCCGACTCTCAGACTTCATTTTGATTCATTGATCCATTGCATTGATTCATGCCTGATCATCAACGCGCTGGAGACAAAGACGCGTTGCAAGATCAGCACTTGACTGTTGTGTGAAGCTGTGATTCGATCATGAATTGCTGTGGGACTCCTCATTAGAATGCAATGCATTATATGAAATAGACTTTCGGGCGAAGAGACCCAAATTGTCAATCAGTATGGGCATCAACGACAAACCACCGAGTGAAAAAGAAAAAAACCCTCATGGATCGATCAATTGGTAGAAAAACCTTGGTTTGAGGGGAACACTTTTTGAGGCCCTATTGCCATGGAAAAGCCGAATGGGACCCCATCTGAGTGCCGCGGTATGCCGAGTAAAAGGCTGATGATTGGCAAATCCTTAATTAATATGCCCACTGTCTGTCATGAGATTGGTTATCCTGGATAAATTGCGTTTCATTGCGTCTTCAGTCTCAGTATCAGCATCATCGGACTACCTAGGGTTGATGTTGCTCAGTGGGGATTAATGTCTGCCCCGAGACACGACAAGATAAGACCTGACAAACTGACGGGAAGTAGATATTCCCAGAGAGTGCCACGGGAATATGGGAGCTATCACCGACTTGATTATGCATGCTCGCTAGTTGGTATCTTGACCAGGTCCTGAATGGCCCATTCGACAAGAATCCGGGGAAGTATGTGGTAGCAGCACCTCGTCAAGCCTAGCATGGATATAAACTACTGTAATAAGCAATCATTTTCTTTGGCAACGCCTGGCTATGCACCCCAGAGAGAAACAGAGAGTATTGACCCGCTGTGTCGTGCTAGGAGTACGGTGTCAAAGGGCGTGCTACTTGGGACACGATGCGACCTTGTTGTTTTCAAAAAAGAGGTTGGAATATGTGGTCAGGCGGCAGTATCAGAACCGGGGACGCAGTTGGATGGAGGTTGCAGATCAACACCAACAATTGATTCGCTCTGAATACCCCCAGTCCCTTGTCCGTCTCCGCCCCCAGACGCAGTCTTGATCAGAAATGGAATGGTTTTGTAGAGCTGCGCAGCGACAGCGTCCAGAGAGGATCAGCACTGCATTCTGCTGTTTACTGCCTCCGTAGTTTTAGTTAGTTGACGATGATCGTGATAGAGGCGGCCACTTTTTTTTGTCTTTCTTTTCAAATCAATCCTCCGACTGACATGACATGGCGGCATAGCGCAATTTCCCGGTGAGAACCTGGGGTAAATAAAGAGATGTTCAATGCGCAACCTAGCTTGACTCGTAAAGGCCCGTTCATGTCATCGACGCTTCAACTTACACAAGCGCTAGTTACTTCAGGAGATGAGACGTGATAGAAAGAGGGGTCATGATGGACAATACTCCAAAGTAGAGAGTCTAGAGATAGTACTTGGTTGTAGGCGGGGTTTGCAGCAAGAGAATCAAGTACCTGGTTGGTCTCTATTGAATGGCCACTGCTGCTGTGTGATCTTCTCATAACTCCTACTCGGCTTTGAGTGACATTCAACTGGAGGCGATCCCTGGGCTATGGTGAGACAATGAGCTACGCTGCGCTGCACGATAACCGCTCGGGCAATTTATTATGTGAACGAGAGAGGAAAAAGAAAGAAAAAGAAAATAAGCAAGCCTCAATGAGATCAATATGCATCAAAGTGTGGCTTGTGGCGATGAGATGAATAATTTTTTGATCTGGTTTCCATTGCAGAATCTACGACAATGCAAATCCAGGGTCCAGGTATGTTCCTGAAGGATGGGTTGATCTCCCACTGGTGATCTGTGTTTGCGTTGGGGTTGGTTCCAAACACTAACACCACCATCGAGTGAAAAACGTAAACTAAGAAACTATTGCCTGGTGGCGAACATATCAAATACCTACCTAGGTATATGCACGGATCGTGATTGTGGTTGAGATGTTTTTGGGTCTGGGTCTACTGCAACCCAACAGTTGAACGGTGTTGGTTTAGTTCAGTTGAGACTTGGTGGTTTCAGTAACGGTCGCCTCCTCAAGGTGCCTACTTGAGTTAATTTAATTGTATGAAGGCGAAAAACAAAATAGAACTTTGTGAGAAGTGAGTGAAAAACTGAAGCATTGTGGTGAGGAGCTTGATGGTCATTGGCTTGTTGGCTATCAAGGTGTGATGGGGTCTAGCGCGGGCATCCTCTAGGTTGACAGTGGCAGAGCGACAGAGCGGCAGTCGAAACTGGTTATTACTGCAGATAATACTGTGCAGTAGACGATGCAGTGAAGTGCAGTAGAGCATCCGTAAACCCGGTAGAAGGGCTCCGAATGGGTTGATACAGTGGCTGGATGAGCACATTATCAACTGGGCAGAACTTACATGCAATGCAATTCGGCAACACGGTTGCGAAAGATGGCGTCACTTGCTGTTGCGATGAGCGTTTCAAGCGTCTCACAAACTTCGATTGCGCGTCTGCTTCGGCAAAAGTCTAGACCTATGGCTACAGCTATGGCGTCAATAGACAGCTAAAGTAAAGAGTCAGGTGGTCTACTGTTGTGTCATGTTGGAGGATGTTGTGTCTTGATGATATTGAGCGACAAATGATATCAGATACTCTAGGTTTAGTAAAATACACATAATTATGATAATACTACTCTCAATTTGATACGATGCCAGGATGCGAGATTGTTGCCTTTACGAAAACAAAGATACATACGATAGCGTTATCAATGGGTGTTATTTCCCGAGTCTACCTGGAATATCTATGCCATTTGTGCAACTGCATGTACAATCGGATACAACTGTTTTGTGATAACGCAAAAGAATTCTCCTATTTCCGGCAGTATATCGGAGAGTAACTACTCCGTATCTGTTGGAGGGTATGTTGATCCTGACCCTGAACCTCCTGAACCTGACCTGAACGGCCTGAATGGAGCATTAAACTGAAGCACGTTGTTGAAATCAATGGCTATTTTGCGTGCTCAAAGTGGAGAACAAAAGTGAAGCAGTAATAGCCAGAGTTGAAATAAAAGTGGAGAGCGATGGAGATGGAGACGGACGGCACACAGAGATGTGGGGAAGGGGAGGCATTGATAGGCACTATGCCCTGAAGAGACTAAGTCTCAAGAGCACTAAGCTTGTTGCGTAGCTCTTGCGGGCGCACATCGAATCTGTATGTTATGTCCCTGCCTCAGGCTTCAAAGGCCGTACGGAACCCTTCCAGCCAGCCCGTCGGTCCCATTCCTGTGGGCTAAGCAATGGATGGGAAACAAACCAACCGTCAAGCAGATTGCGCTACGCCGCAGCGCTGAGTTACAGCAGTTACAGCAGCATCCTGCAGCTCAGCGCAAATGCAGCTTACATTACAGAGGGCGAAAGCACAGAAGCCTCGCCTGTAACCTGTAGGTAACCTGTAACACCCCTCCATGCCCGGGACTCGATGCAATCTCACAATGAATCAATTGACCATTCAACGAGCGGGGACATCCATCACCAAGTCAAAAACAAAAAAAAACTTAAACATAATGCCAGCAACAAATTCCCACAAGACAAACCGAATTTACGATGCCAAATCTTGAATGGCCTCACCTCACACCACGGAGATCCGATGAGCTGCACACATCCTCTGATCTTGCGGGGAGGGGGGCACTTGGGACACTCCGAAACCTCCAGCAACCGGGCAGAACCGTGCAGAATTGCACGGTAGCTAACGGAAAACCAGAGGCAGACCTGAACGAACTGAACGACCAACAGCCCATTGCCCACCTCCGGTGTCGCTATCCTCTGCCCAGGTAGCAAAAAATCTCGGCTGATGCCTTTGCGGTGGGATCCGGGGACCCTCTCAAGGTCCCCATCTCATAACCCATCTGAGTCACCTCATCGAGCCTGCGATATAGGTGATTGTTCTCGTGGACATGGAAATGGTCATGGACATGAACCGGCCATAATGCAATCATTGAAAAATTTTCGGCTATCCGTCGCAATCTCGTACAGTAATAGCGTTGGCCAGGATTGGGACAGAGGGAAAGAATAAGACACGGCTTGGCCTGGTCAGGGCTCAGGCGCAGCTCAATTCAGTTCAGTCAGCCAAGTACATGAAAGAAGTGCAGTGCAGTGCAGTACCAGCCAGCCAGCAAAAATCACACGCCTGTGTCTGGTGTTTGAATGTCTTGGTTGGGTCCTTTGTCGTGGAGGCTTGTCTTGTCCTCCTCTGCCCTGCGACAGACTCTCTCAGTCAAGGTACGTACGGTCCCTGAGCAGAGCAGTGAGAGCTCACTGAGATGCAAACTCCACTTTCCAATGCCCATCCAGGTCTGGCACTGGCACTCCCCCCTCCTCCAACACTTCCTGTGTCTGGGAGGCGTGAGACGCCCTGGCGTGGTGTGCACACCACACACCCAGTTGAAACGACCACAACCCACGCCCGGCGGGCGTCCCATCACAGAGCGATGTGGACCAATTTTTCTCAGCATGAAGCAGTACGTACCAAGCTAACCTCTGGCTGCAGGGCATTGAGAGCGGCAAGGCGCCCCCACCAAAGTCCAACACTCCACCGATACGTACTCTTTCTTGGTGGAGCAGAGGCGTGCCTTGGTACCCTCCTCCACGAATTCCTAGCAAGTGTACCTCTAGCGCAATCCTGGTCGTGCAACTGATCATCGACCAAGGCTGTGCCTGGGCCACTGACCAAGAATATACATAACCCTCCCCCTCGGACCTCTCAACCCAGATCTCCTTCACCATCATCTTGACTCTCTTACTTACGATCCTTCAATTGCTCTTTCTACTATACCAAACTATTACAATACTTTACTCGATAATACTTGAACACAAAGGCGTACAAGTCACTACCTTCTTGGGTTAACCCCTTCAACAACACTACCTTCTACCACATTCATACCACCACACACATATCACCGCAGCCATGGACTTCGATTCTTGGGCTCACTCTTTCTGCCTTGCCTGCGACAAGCAAGTGCAATCATCTTCTGACGCCTACTGCTCCGAGTCTTGCAGACTGGCAGACTTCGAGAAGACATCAACAACCAGCTCTCAAGCCAGCTCGCCCGGCCTCACCTCTCCTTCCTGCCAATGGTCATCATCGAAATCCTCTAGCTCGGGCTTCTACCTCTCCCCCGCCTACGATTTCTCCAACGCTAAGCCATACGGATCAAGGCACATGAGCCAGCCTACCTTCAAGCCCTACGGCACTGAGTCGACTGCCAACCACCGATCTCTCACTCCCTCCAGCTCGCACAGCAGCCTGTGCTCCATGCAGAGCACCTCAACAACAGGAGAGCAAAGCCAACTGTCCGACAAGGCGAGGAAGGAACTGCGAGCGTACGCCGTGTCTTTCGACAGCGTGAGGACACAGCGACGACGATCCTACTAAGCACGCACCCGTCACTACTACTCAACCACAACACGACATCATACCAACGAAATAACACCTAAAAACATATCACTACGCAACTCATTCAACTCATTCAACACACACAACTTATTCAACAACTCAAAACATCATCGCATCAACACGACACTTTACCTCAACTCAACTCACACCTCAACGCCTTTTCCTTTCTTTATCTTGTCGAAGAATCTATTTTGTACCAAAGAAGGGCATTATACCGGAGCACTGCATTAAAAAAAAGTTTGTTTTAACATCGATCCATGACGATTTCTTTTCATCTCAACCAACCTTTTACGGGTGGGGATCATCTGGGGCGGTTCTTTTGTTGTCCATCGGGGTTCACGGATATGAACCCCAAGCAAGAAGGATATCTTGTACCAAATACAGGGCGGTTTGATATCACATGAAGTTTCAGAGCATGGATTACGGGAGCACGGGAGGTTTTCATGATACCGGGATACGACGGCTGGGGACATTTGGGTCAGGCGTACAGGACCGACCAGGCAAGAAGCCGGTCGATGGATTATTTTACTGGGAGGTATAACTTGAGCTTTTGACTACGGGGCAACTGGGCATCGACAGGAACTGCGGGAAGACTGCACTACACTGCACAGCATAGCACATGATTGGATACCATAGCACACTATAGCCAAAGAGATCTTTTTTCGTTCTCCCTCCAAACAAAGCAAGCCAAGTTTTCTTTCTGCAATGTGAAATGTGAAATCTGCATAAAATTCCATGTGTTTCTATTCAGTCTCTTTTCCTTCTTCTCTATGTATCTGAGTTGTCACCGTCCCTTGTCACCTTTTGTCTCAAAGGGCACAACCTATCATTGGGCTATTCTAGAGTCTTCTTACATACCAAGTGGGTTTGTTTGCTTTTCCTCGGGGGATTTTCAACCAAGCGGGCAGTCACCGCCAGGCCGTCCGACTGGGATAGGCGGGCCAAAAATGTGCATCGACTTTTTTGTGCCTCCCTAACCATTTTTCGGATCCACGTACACACATACATATGCATCTCACTCTCTCAACGCTTAACTAGTTAACAGGGAGACCCCAAGCAGACGACAGGAAAGATCACGGTGAGGCTCTCTTTTGCATGATTTGAGACTAAACTGATGTGCTTCAGAACTGGCAAGGATTAGAGAGAAAAGGCCTACAGTTCACGACTTGGAGAGTTCCGGACCGGTCTTTAACAGGGATGTGAGTGACAGCTTTATAGACAAGAACTGGATTGAGGATAGGACGAATTACGACTTGTTCGCCTGTCAATGGGAAATGCCTTTTTTTTTTCAGCTCCGTTCCCCAGACTTTAGTCTAGCCTTCTTGGCCAAGCTTCAAGTTACTGTGAGCCATACCGGTAGTGGTCAGCTCCGATCTCCGGCGACTACAAGCAGCAAGTTCAGATCCAACAGGACGGATGGGCACGCTTCCTGACAAGTAGGATGGAGACATTGATTGACTACCTGACTAATAAAATAGAAACTTGAAACAAGTAATAAAAGTGACTTTTTGATAGAAAAGAAGTATCCTCGTGACTCAATTCAATCTTGTTTATTTTGCTTTGCTTCTGGCCGATAACGGGGGGAGTTTCTTTTTTCTTTCTTTTTTTGTCGTTATCTAAACCGAGATTGGCAACTTTGTGCTGTAATTGTATACCTCTTTGTGTATGTGTATGTACCTGTGTATGTCTGTGTCATACGGGTCTTAAAAAAAATGCCAGTCGAACAGAGACTTTTGTTAGACAGACGTCGTTGAGCATAACCAAGGTTGGTACCCGAAACGTGTGCTGTCTATTCGTTCATTCAAGTTTATGTTTTTTATGCTTCCACCGCCTTTACAAAGTGAAGCAAGCAAGAAAGGAAGAGTCATCTACGTAGCGTATAGTTGTACCCGACAGTATCCATCTCTTACCATGGTATACCGAAGGCATTGACTGATGAATGTTGTAAGCCAAGGTTGTTAGTCGGCGTCAAACTCTATGTGTATCCGCTTGTTTTTTGGTGGTATGTGCTGTATCTAGTGGTTCAGGTCTTCGTTAACTTTTGCCCCCTCGACCCCTCGTGCACCCCTTGGTAGGGATAAGGGAGTAATATTGGACTCATACTGAAGGTAAAAGCTTCTTCGGCTCACTCATCCTTTAGACTTGGTTAACGGTGACACTGGAGCATGCAAGTAGGGTCAGAGTCCCATTCCACGCCCCTCTGGCCCCCTCTGTGGATGTAAATAATCGAAATTTCAGTCAATGCACAGACAACATGACAAGAATACTCGGGCATCGCCTATACAGAGTGGAGGTGGGAAGCCCCAGTATCATTTTTGTCAGTGCCGACTGAATGCTCGAGTTATTTCTTCCACGTTCCGTACTGTATCGGTAACCGCAAACAAGAATTTTCTTAACTTGACTAGCCTCACCCGAAAACCTGGTAGCTAAAAAAGGTACAGGGACCCATCGAGCAAAGGGGTCGGTCAGATGGGATTGGTCTGTTGTGTCTGAACGTCATGCGGGCCGTAACTTTGTACATACCGTAGCAGAGACGATCAGACAGACGGCCTAATAGTTGGATTGCACTAACAAAGGTGGACTGTCTGTGTGTGCCAGCGCATCCGCTTGTACTTGGTTCTTTGTTTCCCATTATCATCGGCGATGCTCAACTGAATTGGATGATCTGAGCTAACAAGATGGTTTCGCACGTGTCTGACTGAAAAATTTCAAGTGTGGATTTTTGGTAGGTGAGAGAGAGCTTGGCTTCTGGAGATTGACAGATCAGGGGACCTTGAAATTCTTTTTCAGGGGTCCTTTTCTGTGTTTTTTGCATTGACGAGCAGAATTTTTCATCTCTGGTGTTGGATCATTCCAAGGTTTTGAAGTGGTGATGGAGTCGCTGGGCGTGTAAAAGATCCAACCAGATGCTGACCAAGGGCATCTCTCATCTTTCCCTCTCTTCCAACCAAAAGAGAGATGGCGCATAACTCAGTGTGAAAAGGTTTCAATGCCGGGAAAAGTACGTACCTACGGGATTGTCGACCGAGATCGACATCATTCCCATCGGCAGGGCCCGGCCATCGTGAGTTTCTTAGACGTGGAGTTTTTTCTGTTAAGACCAGCCCAGTTTTTTTCACTCTTCCTATGTACAAAGTACTAAGAAAAATAATTAATTACCAAATAATGAAATCATTACTAGATCTCCATCTTTGTTCTCTGGGGGACCGATCGTACGCTAAGCAAGAAATAGATGAGATACATGTATGATAATCTGCCCATTTCTACCCTCTGATATCCGAAACTGAGCGAGTATCCGTTCCGTTTACGACTGTACTGTAACAATGCTACTCCATATCAAAAACATGGGACGATGTTGAGATGGCCTGTTTTCCATCTCCATCGGCAGATGGATCCTCTCGTTCCGCCTCGCCTCGCTTCCACCGGCAGTGAAACCCCAAGATTCCGGTTCTACATTTTGCATTCGCATTTTTTACTTTGCATTGTTTTGCATCAGAATCAAGTACATTATACGTATTGCAAGAGTAAAAGTGGGTTCATGGCTTGTTTCGGGACTATGGGGTTATGTTATGCTTCATCAATAACGAATCTGCGTAGAGGGATGTTCCTGGATAAGGCTGTTTCGTTTGGCTTACGAATTCATTTATTTTGTTACTTCAATCGATCGATCGACTTTTTATTAATTGATGTTTCACTAATAAATCTTCTTTTTTTCGTCTTTTGCTCGTCCTTGTTTTGAATATTATGTATATCCACTACTAACCTACGTGGCAACCTCTCTGTTTCTCTATCATACTACCAAGCCCTGTAACTGTCTCGTCCCTGGAAAATATGTAGATGAAAAAGGGGAATAGAAAACTTGTTCTAATTGATCGGCGGGGACGGCCCGGAGTTTGCGTTACGCTGTGAATGGAATGGTTGTTGTGCTTCCGGAAACTCGCCTTGATGAGTCTCTCTCCTCTTCCTACTTAGTAGCATGGACCGCTGAGTGACGTCGGCGTTTTCCAGGACCCAGACCCATGTTGTTATTACCGCTTCCTTATGATTCTTACCTTGGTTAAGGAACAAGTTTGGAACTTCCCTGATCCTGGTCATAGAAGAGAGGAGAGGAGAGGAAAGAGTCGATTTGAGTTGATTTGAGTTTGAGCTCAGTTTCGGCCTGACCCGCTGCGAATATCCATCCTTGTGTAAGCCTGGATAATGAATTGTGCACTGTGAATTGAATGGATGGATGGATGGATACAGGGTTACAATTATCCACGGTGGCTTTTTGTTGTATCAAGGTACGGCATTTGCACTCACTGTAACATGCTCATCAATGTCTCTATAATTGCTTTTCTTTTCAAACAACATCAACCAATTGGATCAGAAAGAGCGAAAAGAACCCCCACTGCCGGGTGTCAGTTCGGTAATTGGATTCTGAGGCTCTTACATGTCTCGACTCGAGAGGCTGGCTGAACTTGTTTGATGAATCACATATCATTGCAGGGTGAAGTGTGCTGGAAACAAAACAATGGCAAGACTTGTAATTGCTATTCTCGACGCAATCATTCCAAGAGGCCACTTTCACCCTATTGACGTATTACCGGAAAGACAAAAAAGTTTTTTTCCTCTGGCTTATTTTATGCTAAGTACAACGTCTTCCGGTTCGTCGCTTGTGATCCGGTTCCTGCTGTGTTACTTGAGAGAGGGAGGTAGGACAAAGGCAGGGCGGTTGTGATACTTGGACATCCATTCATCCATGCGAGTGCCGTGAAACGTCGTACGAGCACACATGCCTGTGACCAAAAGAAGATATTACACACATGTAGGTACATGCATACGGACATAGAGTAAGGTTCACCAGCCAGCCTCTCTTTCTCTTGCAAAGGAGGGCGTTGTCAACTCGACGAGTCGGATCGAGTATATCATAGACACCCTTGAATATCCCTTATATGCCGCAACAATGTGCGGCATATAATGAAATACTGCATTGTATACATACATACTGTACCGTATGATATCCATGCGCAGCAATTGACGGGTCGGATCTTGTCCCTGTGGTGTGGTTACACCACGTGGAATCCTACCCTCCACAACCGACTGCGGCTCAAAGGCCCTCTGATATTGACTGATACAACCGCATTCAACCACATTGATGCCTTATTATTGTTGTTCTTCATGCTGATTTGATCGTACCTTTTTACTTCGATAGGCTCTCGCTTTGACACATACAAAGGCCGTTTCAGAAGGATGTATCGCCCGTTTATGCCGAAAAGGCACACACTGTACTTGGACACAAGTTCCCTCGTATCTATCTACGTACGGTACTATACCTATTTTCTGACTACATACATACATCACCGGTTATTCATAGTAGTTATGTCTCTGCACCGCCCAGTAACGGAAGAACCGGCTATTATGGGTTAATCCGTCTGACACAGCTCTCATTCGTACCGACGATAATAGCCTTTTTCCATTCTGTTTTGCTTCTTTTACCAAGACCAATTGCTTCACTAAATGATGACTATGATGCATTGTTGTCTTGCCTCTTTACGCCATGCAAATATCGCGCCAATCAATCCCCAAATTCCAAAAGAATGGAATTTCTGACACCATTATTATGGTTATCTCGCCTACAGAAGGCAATACAGGGCTGCTTTCTATGAGACACCCTCCTTCAAAGGGGTGTAACCCATTGACATGAGCGCCTTTTGTGGGTTCAAAGTCAGCCATGTCTCTCAGAACAAACGTTCCACTACGTTCGTGACTCTAAGCCATGAATTCCAATTACTGTTTGCTCTGTTCAATTCGTTGGTCTGTGCAGTGTTGAAGTTAACTAGTTAGTGTCTTGTCGTTCACCGAGCTAGGACTTGATAGTCAGCCCAGCACGTCAGCTCAGAATTGCTTGTTTGTCTCTCCAGACTTCTTCTATGTAGAAAGAGCCCCGAAACATGCGCAAGCCTCAAACTAGCCGGCACATCCGAGGATGTTGGTTCTTTATTGGCTAGGTTTGGTAGGAGTACTGGGTATTGCACAAGATTCAATGGCGATACGCCTTGTGTTGGTAGATCACGTTGCACTTGGGGGACTCAGGAACCTAAGTTGGTGTATCTTGAGAGCTGGTGTTTTGAGCATAAATATGTACACTGCTATAGGCAATGCACGATGCATATCTCTCTCTCTGTCTCCCTGTAGAAGAGTAACATTGAACGCACATGTGGCTGGCTTAAAAAACGGCTGGAATGGGTTAAAGCCATAAATCTCTTATCTTTGTTCTCAGCTCAGTCAATCATCGAGATTCTGAAGCTTCGAGAAACTTTGTGGAACAACAAGAGTTTTGTTAGGCCAGAGAGGCTTGAATTGAAGGGATGTTTGCTGCAAACGTAAGGAATCTTGTTACCTTGTTATCTCCGCCTCATTGCTCGTAATTTTTCTTTTCTTCTTATTTCCTTTTTTTAAACGTCTTGTCTCTCGGACCTGTATCCGCTTCTTTCTCTGTCTTGGGAGTCTCGAAGCTGTGTAACCCGAGGATCTCAGGACCAGCAACCGGGGGAGGTAGCCGGTAACAACAAGGGGGGGCTAAAGGCGATTGGGTGTGTTTCTGATTTGCTTTTTGTTTCTCTATATGAGCAAAAGATTAAGAAAGATATCATACTGTAGCATGAAGAACTGACTGGATCTCGGAAGCCCCTACTCAATCAGACGGTATCTGCCAAAGGAGAGAAGAATTGTCGGCTGAACTGAAACAGGTTCATCATCTCATAGTCATCGGTTAATGTCGTCAAGAGTCGGAAAATGACTAGACCAAGACATTAATAAATTAATAGACTTGACTAACTAAAGAGCTTTCCCCAGTTCCTGTTCCCCACGCCAGACCGGTTGACCCCGACTTTGCGGAGTCTTTTACATAGTGATATCCACGGATGAAGACTGCATCACTAATAAAATAATGACTGCTGCTCTTTGTGTTGCGTTGCAAAGAGGCAAATTGAGGCGTCTGCTCTACGGCACATATGTTTAGATCCAGACCCAACGGCCTCATTTTCTTGCTTAGTTTCGTTGATTCATTCACATCCCGGGTGGTGGATAGCTTCATACGAAAACTCCCTCCCAGAATTGGGTATAGAGTCGCTATGTTCCTGGCGAGAAGAGGCTTTGGCTTTCCCTAAGACTCACTAGCAGGTCGTTAATTCCTCACAATGTCGACATTGGAGGGTCACATCCGCATTCGGCGCCAGCCAAACAGACTTTGACCTTTCCTTGTTGGAATAACGATGAGCGGCCGGTTATCGCGGGGAGGGCTTCGTAAGCTCCAAACCTTGGAATAATCAACCACTCATCGCCCATGGAGGCTCTCCAGTAGCGGGAGGCGAAAAGGCCAACAAAGTTAGAACCGAGGAGGGTAAGTAAAAGAGAGAGAGAGAGAGAAATCCCAAGCCCCAGGATTAGACCCAAACCAGACGGTTCCTCCGGTTCTCCTCACCACCATCTCAGTCTTTTCCCCTGGCACCAAAATTTGTCTAGTAAGACGTTGGCAACGATCTTCAGAAAGCTTGGCTCCCTGAGTAAAAAAAGAGTGAACGCTTGCAGGATCTGGGGAGGGATGGGAGGGATCTAGAGTTTGCACTATTGTTCGATATCCCGAGAGAGATCTTGCCCTTACCCTTGTTCTTGTTCCTGTTCTCACCATCTTTGTTTGCTTTTCTTATTTGGTGTGTGTGCCCTGCCTAGAATGAAAATTTTCTCTCTCTCCAGGGATGTCCGAAATTACTCCTAGTCTGATGCAACAGGAGTGTCTGGACAATGAAACTATCGAGGCTGATGATATCCGTGTAAGGGATCCATTGGTGTAGGTAGGTCTTGAAAGGAACCAACCCCTGTACGAAAATTCTTTTTTCAGCCCGCAAGTTGGGGATTTTGATAGTGACAGCGACAGTTTTAGCGAGTCTATTATTAATGTCCCGTCAGTTTGGTACGTATCCGTAATTTTTCAGCTTACATCGTAGCTTTTCTCAGTAAAGATTGTCATAGAAAAAGTAAACGTACCTACATGAGATTATCCTAATTTTATTGTAATTCTCCCGTCATTGAAATGCATGTCTGAGCACGTCTTATCTGCCTTGATCCAGTGAGATTGGCTTTTGTCCTCTTGTGCAGGATCTCTATGATACCTTGATATGGCAGGGGGGGTTACAGTAAGGCTGTCAGCCCGTCAGTCAGATTCTGTTCGGGTATCGGTATTGCATTCCAGGGTTCAGTTCAGGCACAACCAAGATGTTGACTGACTGATTTGACTGACTGTACTATGCATGTACACATTACCACAATTCATCAGGAAGGCATGCATATTTTGATTTGTTTTTCCAGGTCAAAGCTACTTGACATGGACATGAATCGATCCAGTAGTGAATGACTACCATCCCTGACTCTTTTTTATTTATTTTTACACCTTTATCTTTAGGTAGTAAACTAAGCATGTTGCCACTTGATTCTTTTTGAGCCAATTCATTGTAGTTTCTGCAGCTGTGCGGCGAAGCTAGTCTTTGTCTCTTGTGCCATCGCCAAATTCCCGGGCTTTCGCCTATCTTTTCTTTAAGCTGGCTGACCTCTCAGCTTTGTTAGTAGGTACTCCATAGTAACAACATCAGTTGACCTAACAAAGCATCCACCTACCATCTGTCTCCAAGGGTTCACGTTCATAGGGGACCAGACCAAAACAAACCCTTGCTAGAGTTCAACAAAAGATATCCATCAGACGGCAGTAGCCTACAAGTCTAGATTTTGTTGGTCAAACGGTTTGGTTCCCCGACTGGACCCCCCATATATTAAGTCGGTCCGTCAAGTTGTTTTGCTGGGGTTTCAAGGGCCGTTGGATGGCATATGCACTTTAGAAAAGAACTGGATACTACCGGGCTTGAAGCCTCTCTTCCGATTGGGTTACCGGCCTCCGGGAGGGATCTACCCGTTTTCACGGACCGCCGGACTGGTCGCCGAAGTGCTGTCTTGTCTTTGCTGTCACGGACGGCTCACTCATCCTTGCCCTTGCCCTTGCCCTGTGCTCGGCTTGGCTTGTCCATGACAGGCAGAGCAGAGTTTTCTCTCTATTTGCCTGCCAGGCAGCCAGGCCTGCCCACTGGCGAAACCAACTAATGCCAAATGTGCTGTAAGACCGGTCTGCTACTGTCGTACAACGCACCAAGTTCCCCTATGGAA
Organism: Fusarium armeniacum; assembly: GCA_013618295.1. NCBI lineage: Eukaryota > Fungi > Ascomycota > Sordariomycetes > Hypocreales > Nectriaceae > Fusarium > Fusarium armeniacum. Next base: position 55,048 of record JABFER010000186.1, on the reverse strand, counting down.
TGGACCGTGCTTCGTTTCTCTTAATTGGGGTTGATGCATCTTCTTCCCCCCGGGGGTACGGGCGAGACCCTGAGATGGAGATGAAATGTTGCTTGAAACTGGCCCGGTCTGATCCGGTTGGAGCAGTTCGTTTCTTTGCACGTGGATATGTACACTACCCAACTACAGGACTCTCCGTCTGTATAAGCCGACTTTGCACCTCGTACGAGAGAGGATCCTCAGCAGTGGACCACAAGACAGCGCCGGCTTCAACGTCCTTTTCCAAACATAGCTTCGTAAAGAAGCTCTACCTAGGTAGGTATCAGTGCCGAATGCACAAAGTTGTGTATCAGTGTCCTGGTCAGTGGGGAGTGAAAGAACCAAGGCCATCATGCCCCTTAGGTTGCATATCACAACCACGTGAAGTATTGAAGAAAGGTGGAGTGTTAGCAAGTTCAATGCATACACTCAGTCGAATATCCGGGGACAAAACAGGAAAGGATGACCTCCAAGCTTTAGGGTATAGAGACAAATTACATAGGAACTTGATGTGAGGCGACAGATTTACTTATTGATTTCGTTTCTTGCGCTTCCAGTAACCAAGTTGATCTGATAGCTGCAGAAATACGGATACTCTGAAAAGATTCTCTCGTTTCATAACAAAACTCAGTCTCAAGGCCGTCGTCACGATGGCCACCAACTCGAAGTCTTAGTACCCTCTTTACCAAACTCCCAAAATCTGGTGATTGGAAAGAGCCAGTGCATCTGGTTTCTACTCCATGTGATACCATTAATTGTCTTTGACCGCCTTGCCTGTGGTAGATACTCATGTACAAATATTCCTCAGTTACAAGGGACACAAGCCCTTACCTTATCCTTCCATGTCATGAAGTTGACTTTCAGGAAGGTGCTCGAGATCTCGCAAGGTACATCAAATGACGATTCTCCCTACCAGTATATACACTATTTGGTCTTGTTCGTACCTTACATCGCACCACTCAGTACTCTTTCACTCTAGTGAGGAACATCTGTCACTTATGACAAGTCAAACACCTCGATAGGGGCAGGAGGTTATGATTGTCTTCTCATGGCCTTCCCTAGAAACCAGTCCTATAGCAATGCATTCATCACCCGCTCAAGACCCAGATCGAGGTATGAATCATCATGCGAGAATACAATTCTAAACCAGCCAGGCTTCTCTGAACCAAATCCCTTGCCAGATGCCAGGAACACTTTATTTTTCATCAACTTACTCATGATAAGATCCGTAATATCTTCGGTTTCCAAACCAGGGTGCCGTGCCATGTAATACTTGCCCAGATCAACCCACAGGAAAAAGGCAGCATTCACTCCCGGAGCGTAGTCGATCTGGTTCCTCCGGGCCCATGATACAACACGAGTGTACTGAGTCGATAGCTTCCTTTGGTTCTCGGCAATATATGACTCGACAAAGGCATCATCTTCCAATATGTTAACCGTAACATGGTCTGAGATGGATGACACTGAACTGTACAGTCCAACTGCTAGTATAGAAGCGTGCAGAGGCATGTTAGCCTGAGACACAATAGTGCCAACTCGAATACCGTTGGCGCCAAAGTCTTTGGACATGCCCCATAGAACATGTACACGATCAGCATCGATGATGTCCGCGGTATCAATTGACAGAGCAGATTCGAAGGGAACAGAGAGAGGATGCTGGTCAACGGTATTGGTCCAGACAGACAGGGCGTAGATCTCATCGCTGATGAAATGCAGTTTGTACTTCTGACACAGCTTCATGAATGCAACAAGAACATTGCGAGAATAGCAACGTCCCAGGGGGTTGTGGGGGTGACTGATGACCAGACCTGCAACTCTGGTCCCCTGAGCCTGAGCTTCAAGAATGACTTTCTCATATGCGGCTACCGCGTCCTCGCCGAGGGGGTCAACATCGCCGAAAGCAACTGGGAGAAGCTTTGCTCCGAAGCGGGCTGTAAGATCTGGGACAAATGTGCCATAGTAGGGCTGTCCAAGAAGAATGCCGTCTCCAGGGTTCGTGACAGCCCATGACAGATGCTCAATAGCAGCACTGCATCCATTGGTCATGGTGATATGCGCCGGCTCGATCGCCTTGAACGGCTTGAGATGCCTGTTTAAGAACCGCGATACAGACTTCTTGACCTGCTTCGTACCCGTTGTTCCGTCTCCATACGTGAAAGCTGGGTTCGTCAAAGCCAAGTTATCGTGGATGTGCTTCCGGAGAACATCGTGCATGAGGGTATTCTCGGCGACGCCCAAACTCACGATACCATCAGGATTGGTCTCTTGGTCAAAGAGGTTTGGTATGACCTCCCAAAGATCCATACCCTTGATGGCCTCCTCGGCTTCATGGGCGCGGTTTGACAAGGACATTGTTATTAGTTGTCGTTGATGTATGCAGTGTAAGTGAGGTATGACGAGGGAATATACTGACCTGTATCAACTGGGTCCCGAGATAAGTGGCTACCGGTCGCCGATAGCCGCTTGATCCTCTTATAACGTTACAATAGTGCCAATTTCTAAAGCTGTATCAAAATCGCCATTCGAAATTGAGAGCTAGAAATCGTGTTATTTCTGATTGATATGTGGATAATGTCTTATTGTTTGTGACACTGCTAGCGAAAGTCAGATTTGAGTTGTGCTTCACTCAGCCAGATGACGACATGAAAGGGCTTGAGTACAGTAGCGGCTGGTAGCGATGAACTTTGGTATAACTCGGCAATTTCCAAATGAGCAAGTTAAGTGTACGTTCTGCAGTAGCTCACTTATCGTGATCCGGTGCTTGAAGTGTGAAAGCGTAACGAGAATGAGAGATACGATGGAATCTAAAAGGTGCCCGGCTTCTCCGGAGTTCAAACTAGGCGAAAGAGATTATATCTGATCGTGATTTGGGCCTAGAATAGCAAGAACTTGGTATGTCTTAGATGTTTGATCACTAATCCTCCGAATCAACCCCTTTCGTGATATCATCACTTTGCACAAGAGTCACATTGTCATACATGCACAACAGCATAGATCAGAACAAATAATTCCTTCTATTTCACAGATTCTTATATTAACGCTTATAGTCGTAAATGTCTATATCCTCTCTCTATTTCAATGTCACAAGCTCTTCAGCGCTGGTAGGATGAATAGCAACGCAGCTGTCAAAGTCGGCCTTTGTGGCACCCATCTTGATAGCGACACCAAAGCCCTGCAGCATCTCACCGCTGCCAATTCCCATAATATGGAGGCCAACAACCTTCTCCTCGGGACCAGTTGTGATAAGCTTGTAGTTGGTAGGTCCCTTCTGCTCGGGTTCCATCATGGCGTAGTACATAGCTGTGAAGCTTGTCTTGTAGACCTTGATGTTATCCTTGCCGTATTTCTCAATAGCTTGGGGCTCTGTCAAGCCAATGCTGCCAACCTCGGGGTGAGAAAATACAACAGAAGGAATGTTGTTGTAGTCGAGCTTGAGAGTAGAAAACTCGGAGCCACCGAAAAGACGGTGCGCAAGACGGCGTCCAGCAGCAATGGCGACAGGTGTCAACTCAACTTCTCCGGTAACGTCACCGAGAGCGTGGATGCTGTCGACATCGGTGTTTTGGTATTCATCGACAATAATGTGACCCGACTTGGCAAGCTTAACTCCAGCCTCCTCCAGACCGATACCCTGGGTCTCAGGGGTTCGGCCGATAGCCCAAATCAGGTTGTCGACGTCGCTGACAACGCTCTCGTTACCTTGGTCATCCTTGTATGTAACGGTAAGCTTGCCGTTAGAGTCCTTCTCGATCTTGCTAGCTTGCGAACGCTTGTGCAGCTTAACACCGAGTCTCTCGTACTCCTTGGTAACCGCCTCCTGGATCATAGGGTCGAAGTTGCGGAGGAAGGTGTCGTGACGGATGAAGAGGTGAGTCTCCGTGCCAAGGGCGTTGAACATGCCAGCGAACTCGACAGCGATGTAACCCGCACCGACAATGGCGACCTTCTTGGGCTGTGTGGAAATGTCAAAGAAACCATCGCTGTTGGTGCCGTACTCGGAGCCGGGAATCTCGGGAGGAATGGTGGGCTTGCCTCCAACAGCGATAAGAATCTTCTTGGCGTTGATCAGAACTTTGGAGTTGTCGTCGAGTGTGACCTCGGCCTGGTTCTTGGAGGTGAGGCGAGCCCAACCGTGTACGTAATCGACCTTGTCGTTGTTGAGGTTTCGCTCGTAGATGCCGTTCAGGCGCTTGATGTAAGCGTCACGCTTGGTCTTGAAAGTGGACCAGTCGAAGGGAGCTGTCTCCTCAACGGAGAAGCCATAGGCCTTGGAATCGTGGATGGCCTCGGCAAGGGCGGCTGCGTTGTAAGTAATCTTCTTTGGTACGCAGCTAAAAGGGTATTAGTGTCATGCTTCGGCACGAGTTTCAATATGGAATACGTACCCAACGTTGACACAAGTTCCACCAAGTCGCTTGTTCTCGACAATAGTAGCCTTGACACCAAACTTGTTGCTGGCCATGCGCGCAGAGGCAAGTCCTCCACTACCGCCGCCAATGACGAGGTAATCGGTCTCCTTGGTAACGGGAGCCATATTGCGCGCAGATGTAGACAGATGTCGGGTAATTGAAGCTATTCGCAGCGGGGTTGTTCTCGAAGACGAAGACAGTGTTGATGAGCGTAGAGAATGGGCGAGAGCTTGCATGGACAAAGGCTGCACCGAGGCTTGACCTTTAAGAATTGGTAGGAAGGGAGTGAAAGAAAGGTGGGAGGGGAATGACGTCTTTTAAATGGACGACGAGAAGATACAATATGCGATGGGACAGTAAAAGCACGAAAGGTAGGCGTGGTTGTGGCGGGGTTATTGTGGTAGAGAGAGCAGAAAGCGGATTGGACGGAAATTGATTTAATACGAGAGAAATGGTTCTCAAGATGATTATCGGAAAACTGAGTAAGCAAACCGATCTGAAGTTTGGCTTGGATTGGTCGATTTCAATGACGAGCTGCAGAGAAAGAGGACGATTTGAAATCCACTTGCAGCTTGATGATGATGATTTTTTGATTTGATTTGATCTGATCTAAATATGGGGTCTAAAGGGTCCCACTTACACTCCATTCCACTTCCGTTCCCGTTAGCGGCAGATACAGAGAGAGACAACCTAACAACTTATGAGGGGTTGTGGTTGGCTACAGAGACCTTGTTGAAGAGTCCCTTGAGGGTGTCAAGTTTCAAATCAGATAAACAAAATGTGGAATCATGTTTCTAGAATCATATTGATTCCTCATCTTTATTTATATGTTGGTGGCAAGTCTACTGTTACAGTGCCTCACGTAATAACAAGCCAGTACTGTTGCGTACTCTGTTCAGCCGAGGTTGATGACAAAGGGAAGCAAATAGAAAGACTACTCTAGATATGGCAACTGACAGGATTGTGTAAGCATACTTGATCCCTGGTTTACCACACAGGTAAGTCTATATGGTTTGTGTATGAATATCGAAACAATTGAGCATGATCAATACTTTCTACCAAGATGACTGCAGACGACGTATTCCCTAGACATCATGCAGCCCGCGCATATGCATGCACACGCAGCTGTAGCGACACACACTGCAGGTCTCAGTGACTTCGGGCCAAAGCGAGTCTGCACATGAGGTCACTTGGAACACAGAATAATTCACAGTCATGCAGTATGTGGTGTTTGTGATAAAAGTCGCAATCATGTACATATAGGCAGTCAACTTCGGTAGGTCGTCGTTGATACATTCATTTATGACCACGTTGTATGTATGAAACGGTCAATAAACATACCGACATATAAATCGATCATAGACCTAGATCACAGGATCATCAACGACATTCAGATAATTAAACTTTTGTTGTTTCTTTTGGAAACATCTTTTTCAAGGTATGACGTTCAGTGGGTGGAGCTTCGCTTCTGTAGCTGGATATTGACAGCTTCCACAAGCTCTATGGCTTAAACCCTTACGTAGACTCGCTTCAGTGCGTCTTTAGCGGATAAAGATAATTGCTTCTGTCAAGGTCCCCCCTATCCCCTGTGAGCTCCAACGTCTTCTGATTGGTTCTTATGTCCCCTGTCGTCATCTCTCATTTGCTCCAGCTCCCTCTTTGAGGTCTGTGGCAGCACCGACCAACCCCCCATAATCGCCCAAACGCCAGACCCGGTCCCAGCCTGGACCCAGGCCGGGCTGACGATCCAATCCAATCCAATCTCATCTCCATCTCCATCTCCATCTCCATCTCGAAGCACCAGAATTCAACCTCCTCAACAACGGTATCCGTTTTCTACGCCCGTTATATCGAGCTTTATCATCGATCGCTCTATCGACTGTATAATCGATAGCCGCGGTCCTTAACTATTGCTAAACCGACAAGCATCAACTCCAACATTTTCTGGCGCTATCGCGACCCGTCGTCCGTGTCTCCCGTCTTGAGCTCGTTGTAGCTTGTATACGTGATAATGGCGGCTGATGAAGGTATCTGGCACTCGCATGACATCTCAACTTGTGGCACGTAAGCTAACTTGCCATCAGCGCCAAACCTGAACCTTTCTCCTGATGAGAAACGGACCTATGGTCAACTCTTCCGACAAGCCGATTCCGAGAGTGTTGGTGTTGTGGTTGGCGAAATTGCTGTCAGGTTCTTCCACAAGACAGGCCTCGACTCCCGTATTCTTGGCGAAGTACGTCCAACATCACATTATTCAACCATCAACCTTCGGCTCGCTTACACTTGATAGATATGGCAAATCGCCGATAAGGAGAATCGAGGTTTCTTGACACCAGCTGGCTTCGGCATCGCCCTACGACTCATCGGACATGCACAAGCCGGTCGCGAGCCTACACCCGAGATTGCCCTTCAACAAGCTCCTCTTCCTCGATTCGATGGCATTGCACCTCAACCTACCGGCGGTATTCCTCCTCCTCCGCCTGTCCCCGTCAGCTCGCCGCCTCCTCCAGCTGCTCTCCAAGCCCAAAGCACTGGCGGCCCGATCCGTATCCCACCCCTGACTCCCGAGAAGGTGACACAATATACCGGTCTATTCGAACGACAGCCCCTTCAAAATGGCCAGCTTCCCGGTGATCAGGCTCGAGGTATTTTCGAAAAATCTGGTCTGCCTAACGAGGCACTGGGTAGAATATGGCAACTTGCCGACACCGAGCAGCGTGGGGCTCTGGTCTTGACAGAATTCATCATCGCCATGCACCTGCTCACGTCTATGAAGACCGGAGCTCTACGATCCCTCCCAAGTGTCCTTCCTCCTGGCCTTTACGAGGCTGCCTCGCGCCGTGGTCCCGTTCCACGTCAGTCCTCAACTGGTCCCGGCATCTCTGCTATTCCTCGACAACTTAGTGGGACAGCACAAGTTCGCACGAACAGCCCTCTTGGCCGACCTCCCATGTCTCCTCAACAGAGTGGTGCTAGTGACTGGGCTGTGACTCCCGCCGACAAGGCTCGATTTGATCAGATCTATGCCGACCTCGACAAGGGAAACAAGGGCTACATTACCGGAGAAGAGGCTGTCCCCTTTTTCAGCCAGTCCAACCTACCTGAAGACTCCTTGGCTCAGATCTGGGATCTTGCGGATACCAACTCCCAGGGCCAGCTTTCACGCGAGCAGTTCGCAGTCGCCATGTACCTGATTAGGCAGCAGAGGACTGGTCGTTCAGTTCCTCTGCCTACTACTCTACCCGCCAATTTGATTCCTCCTAGTCTTCGTAGCCAGGTTCGTCCGCATACCGCTACATCCGCGTTCGATCCTCCTCCAGCGCCTGTGATACAAGCTCCCCCTCCTCAGCCAAAGTCTGCCCTCGATGATTTGTTCGGCCTTGATTCGGGTAGCTCAACCCCTGCCCCTCCACCTCCTGCTCAGGCTCCTATGTCGACAGGAGGCTCTAATGCTAATGATCCCTTTGCCGGCGGATCTTCTTTTACACCCACCTCACCTGTGAAGCCAGCTATGACAGGAACTGGCGGCTCAAACTTTAAGCCATTTGTCCCATCATCTTCCTTCGGCAGGGGGTTGACACAACACCCTACTGGTGGCTCGACTGGCTCTGGCCAGAAGCTTTCTGCACCATCTGCATCCGAGGACTTGTTGTCAGACAACGACGAGGCTAGCAAGAACATCTCGGAAGAAACCACTGAGCTTGCGAACCTTTCAAACCAGATTTCTTCCTTGTCTAAGCAAACTCAGGATGTCCAGGCCAAGAGGACTACAACTCAGAATGAGCTTAACCAGGCCACATCTCAGAAGCAAAACTTCGAGCAACGACTCGCCCAGCTACGCTCGCTCTATGAGAAGGAGGCGCAGGATACCCATGCCCTTGAGGAACAGCTCAGCAACGCTCGAAAGGAGACCTCCAAGCTTCAGGCTGAATGCATGACACTTGAAGGCACTTACCGGGATACTCAAACTCAGCATCAGCAAACACTGGAAGCTCTCCAGGCAGACAAACAAGAGAACACAAACCTCAGGGAGCGAATCCGTGTAGTCAATGGAGAGATTGCACAGCTCAAGCCTCAAATTGAGAAGCTCAAGTCCGAGGCTCGCCAGCAAAAGGGACTGGTTGCCATCAACAAGAAGCAGTTGTCTACCACAGAGGGTGAACGTGACAAGCTCAAAGCGGAGGCAGAAGACCTTGGCAAGAGCATTGAGGACCTGCGTCAAGCAAACACCGGCTCGCCAGCTTCGGTATCCGCCCAACTTGCAAGCCCAGCTGCTTCCGTGTCTAGCGCTAACAACCCCTTCTTCCGCCGAACTGCAAGCACTGATATAATGGGTGCATTTGCTTCTCCTCCCCCTACCAAGAATGCCTCTGACAAGTCTTTTGACGACCTCTTCGGACCCGCGTTTCCACCTAGTTCTTCGGCCACCCCTCCTCCCCCTGCTGCTCAATCCGGGTTTTTCAAGCCCCAACACACTGGTGCCTCAAACGCTAGTGCAGGTTCATACAACACTCCTCCCGTCCAGGGCTCTCCTGTCATGAGCCGTCAGGCAACCCTTGCTGCCGATCCTCCCGCTCCTCCAGAGTCGAGACAAATCAGCTCTAGTTTCCTGCCCTTCCCTGACCACAATGAGTCTCTCTCATCTTCTCGCCAAGTGTCTCCTCCCGCTTCGCGTCTCGATGACCCCCTTCACGGCGCCGCCACTCCTGTTCCTGGTGACTTCAAGTCCTCAGACAGCGTTGGTAGCGTCCCCGGTGCTTTCCCTGGCGATGACCTGGATAAGTCTGAAAGCAAGGATACGCTGTCTGCCCCCAATGACGCTGCCCGTGAGGCTGTCAAGGACGATGAGTCGAAGCCTGCTGACTCTGCTGATCCCTTCGGTGGTAACGATGAGGCCAAGGCCAAGGCTGACTTTGAGAACGCTTTCGCCGCCTTTACGACTGCCAAGACCCAAAACAAGCCGTCTCCTGAGGCGAACAAGTCGTCCGCTTTCGATTCTGAGTTTCCTCCCATCTCAGAGCTTGAGCGTGACGAGGAAGAAGACTCAGATTCTAGCAGCGACAACGGAGGCTTCGATGATAACTTCACACCAGCTTCACCTCCTCCTAAGCCTGCAAATGAAGCTTCGCCCGAATCAACACACGCAGCTCCTGCCAGCACTTCCCCACAGCCCGCTCAGGAGGCCAACTCTCCACAAGAACCCAAGGCTGCCAGGTAAACCTACCAATCTAATTTCGAAATCAGGAACAATAGCTAATGGAAACTAGCGCCGAGCAACCCTCGTCGCCTGCTACTATCACTGAGACCAACGTCCAAAAGTCATCTGTCGACGATATCTTTGGCGCAGCTGCCACCGGAACTGCCCCTGCATCACAACAGGCAGCCCCATCCAACCCTCCTCAGACCAAGGGCGGGTTTGATGATCTGGACAGTGACTTTGAAGGTCTAGAGGATGCTAAGGAGGGCTCCGCCGACGAGGACTTTGCCAACATCTCTCGCTCTGGGTTGGACGACTTTAACCCCGTCTTCGACAGCAGCCCACCCGGAAGCCAGGCCAAGACTGAGTCCACTGCTTTTGGTAATGAGAGCTTTGACTTTGTGTCTGCCAGCTCAACCGGACCTACTCAGCCAGCTGCTGGTGCTCAGCAGCAAAAGGCTCCTGAGGCTCACGACTGGGATGCCATCTTCTCCGGCTTGGACTCGCCTGGCGCAGCTGCTGCGCAACCCGCCCCTGCCGAGAAGCCGGAGGGTGCTGAGCCTCACCCAGGTCAACAGGCTTTGAACCGTACTTTTTCAGCCGAGTCTGAGCACGATGACCCAATCCTGAAGAGTCTTACCGGAATGGGTTATAAGCGCTCCGAAGCTCTCGAGGCTCTTGAGAAATATGACTATGATCTTGACAAGGTAAGTCTTGGCGGAAATCCCCATTATAAGCACCACTAACACATATCAGGCTGCGAACTATCTTGCTAGTCGCTCATAATGAATACGCAACCATACGGTTGTATCCTATATCCTCGCATAAAGGGAGGGCTTAATGCTACGCTGCATACTTGGTTTCCTTAGTACTTTTCTCCTTGTCCCCATCCTCATGGTTCTTTTGTTGAATAGCTTCCTTGGCAGCGAATTTTCCTTATGCGTCTTACCCCATTGGAGATGGTGTTGTTTCTCATTATCTGCCCACACATTACATTGCAGTATCATGAAGATTGCTTGTTTGTTTGAGTCATTGATTGGAGCATGTTTTGGGGTTTCCTCTCGTACGTCACATGCTTTGAGTCTGCAACTGTAGAGATATACTGTTTCGTGTTGTGTTGTCGACTCGATGCTCACGATGGCACCAACGAGTCGCAACGATGAGGCTATATAAACAAGTTTAAATATCATTGTCGCTAAGTGGGCACGAAATAATGCCTATCATACATATTTCCCACAATACCTTTCTCTTTTCTCGTGCATATCTGAATCATGACTCGTCCCTTTGTTACTTGACTCTACTCATGATAGTCTCCGGTCCACGTTCGACATCGATATTGGCAGCCTCCTTCTTGACCGCTGCTATCATAGACCTCTCGAAATCATCTCTTGTCCTCAATACAACCTCGACCCATTGAACGCTCAGATCCCAGTAGGCCATCTTGAAAGCTACATAAGCGTCAACGATGGCATCACGGTCTGCCGATAGTAGACGCAGGAAGTGCTCTGTGACACGCCAGGTGTCCTTAATGGATGCACCGACATCAGGCGATGGTAGAGTGCTGAAGCACTCAAATGCAGTGGAGATGTCGTTGAACAACTTGTCCTGGAAGGGATCGGTGCGACGGAACTTTGCGCCCTTGTTTCGCACAGCGGATAGGTAGCGGACAAGCAGCTCCTCGGCAAAGATCTCGATAAAGATATCCACAAGGGAGTGGTGCAGTACTTGGCGGTAGTCGTTGACGTACTCTTCGAATGTCACTACCATCTGTTTCATAGCATTACTTGTGTACCAGCGGGGTGTGAAGAAGTCAGGCATAACTGTGCTGAAATCGACTGTGAAGACAAGTTGAGCGAAGCGGGTGATACACCATGTACTGAAGTCAACGTAGCCGTCACGCAACATGTTGACCTCAGAATCGATACGTTCGAGGTACGCAGGCGAGACATGCTGCTCAACTAGACGACGGAAACTGGAGAGATAGGCCAGACGACCCTCATCTTCGTTGTCGTCAATAGATGCGATCTGGTCGTTGGCCGTAGCCACAAGCCAATCTTGAAGAGCCTGGAAACCCTCCAGCTCAGGAATTTTACCCTCTTCGTAGGGGATAGCCTCGTCTTCAATCATAGCCTGCCAAGACTGTTGCCGAGTGCGCAGACGAGCAAACATTGCGTCGATAACGCCTTCAACGACGTCGGCGCGCTGTGAGTTGGCAGCGGCGTCCACTTGCTCGCGCAACATACGCCACAGAGCGACAAAATTCTTGGTTCGGAAATAGCCATACTCATCCTGATCCAAGTTGGAGCCCTCCACGTTGCGCTCTGCCAGGTCGCGCTTCTCCTGAGCAAATATTCGATCGATCCATTCGTCAAGAAACTTGATGATGAGTTCACGGAAGTCGCGTACAAGTTCTGCTTCACGATTGTCGATAACTTGTGGCACGAGCTCTTCTTGCTTCAGCCCAATCTTTGCCATCTTCCGGTAGTACTTCTCTGGGAAGCCCACAATTTCTAGTGTGTGCGCCGATGATGCTTCGTTTCCATCTACCATACCAACCAGGAAGTCGTGCATAAGCTGGTGGTAGACACCTGCGTATGTCTTTACAATGTCCCACTTCTTGGGCATGAGGTGCGACATTCCGACCTTGACGACATTCAGATCGTTAAAGTACCACTTCATAATCTTGTCGAGCTTGCTCGGGTCGTCGAGAAACTCCTCCTTTGCTCCCTCGAATTGCTGTTCGGCGCTGAGCCGAATGGCTTGTATGAACTTGTCTTTGTAGCCGCGGACCTTCTTCGCACCGTCTGTGATACTCTGGAACCGTGTAGCCATCTCCTTGTGGTCCTTCAGAGCTTCCTGCAGCGCCAGCACCCGTTGGTCGCTCGATTCCTCAGCTTCCATCACCACCGCGAATCGCACCACGAGTCCGTTGTTATCCTGCACAACGAGGTTGATGAGATTCAGAGCAATAATGCCGACATGCTCGTCGAACCAGTCGATCGTATCGTCCAGTCGCGCAAAGTAGTCGACTAATGTCGGCTCGAGACTGTCGTCATCTGCCCGTTGTATTTGCTCCATGGCATCGTCGCGAATATTTCTTAGTTGGGTGAGTTCGTAGTGGCACGGCAGTAAGTTGGGCATGTTGTCATTATCTTCATCGTCCTCCCTTAGCATAGCCTCAACACGCGATATGCGGTCGTTAAACGTCTCCAGGTTGCGGCGCATCGTCTCGACTGCGCCGAAGTTGCGGTGTGCTTGTGATACCAAATTAATGCTTGCAAAATCCTTTATCATGTTTTGTGACTCGGAGCACAGCTTGTCGATCTTGATCATCTCCTCCTTGATCATCTGGACTGTCTTCTGGCCATCGTTCAGACCCGTCATGCCCGATTGGGTTGTCTCGAGCTGCTCTCGCAGACCACTGCGAAGCTGTCCATCTACTGCGCCCTTTTTTCGTGAGAATTCCAGCTTGAGCGCAGGTATCTTGTCCAAATCGTCGGGATGCCGCAGCAGCTCTGAGAGCTTGGGCGCAGGTGTATCGTCCATTGTTGCGGCGTCGGCGTCGGCGTCGAGGGAGGGCACGGCGCCCAATCAAACCATGATGTGGGGAACTGTTTTCGTAGGTTTGTGACCGGTGTTTGAAATCGTCAGGCGATGGCGAGGTTTGGAGTTGAAGCGAGTGTCGATGTGTCTGTACAGTAAAGAGAGTGGGATGTCTATGTCGCGGGGAGCTATCACTGTCCTTCCCCTAGGTACTTAGATTAGGTGGTCGACATTCCGTCGTGTGGCTGACAGTTAAGCACAGCCACTTTCATGGAGGAAGCTCAGCAAAATGTTGCAGTAGAACCATGCGCCCATAACTCAACAGAAGAATGATAAAATACTTTTCATGCCTTTTGGGCGTATTCTTAACATCCTAACGCGATCTTCGAATACAAGTAGAGCCTTGGGCAATGGCATGTTAAGCATGTTTATTCTTTTACAGTCTATTAAGACAGTAGTGATTAGTTCTATCGTTAAAGTAGTATCCGTAAGTCAAGTCCGATTTCATATACCCAGGCAACTCATTATAAGACTCTAGATTCTGAGTTCTTTCCAGACACTATCAAAATTCCCACACTTCTCTTATCAGTCACTGTCGCTCCCTGAGCTACTCGTATCGTCGCTGTCGTCGTCGTTGTCTTCCCCAAGACTCTGCTCAGCAATGACATCGCCTGCCTCAAGACCAACACCGGCGTTGTCATCCGACTCGTCCCCGTCGTCATCGCTATTGACCTCCCCTTCTTCTATATCCCTGTCCTTGCCCTTATTTCTCCTCTTGTTTGGCTTCATAGGACCCTTCTTGCCGGGTGGATTCTTTCTCTTTTTGCTGGCTTCAGGAACAGTATCCTTGGGGCCTAGTGTAAAGTTTGAGGGGAGGCTTTGGTCGTGGTCGAGTACCCATATCGTCGGAAACTCGAGTACGCGTGTGTTCTTGAGCACCTCTCGAAGACAATCTTCAGGGTCAATCTTCGTAACGACGGGTTTGTCTGAAGGTGAACTGTGGTTGACCAAGAGGTACTGAAACTGTCGTTTGTGTGCCTGGTCCTTTTCCGATGGCCACATACCTGGCTCTGTATCGTGGTGGTTCATCCAAGTCTGTGAAAATGGGTCCTGAAGTGCAAACGACCCAGATGACCATGTCGAATTCTTCCAATCCTGCAATTGTCCATCCAGACCTGACCATGGGATTTTCTTGGACTGTTTTCCTTTCGCTCGTTGCTCCTCCAAGAACGTATGATAGGCTTGGTACAGTGGCATGTCGTCCATAACCTTGGATAAAGTCCGTATTTTCTTCGACTCGTTATCTGTGGCATCTTCGAAAGTCATCCACTCCACCTGCCAGTTTACTCTCATCGTCCGCCTGTTAAGCGTCGTGTTATTCGCTCGCTGTCTAACCATGCCCATAGGCACACACATGATGGTGATGTTAAGCTTCTTCAAACGCGCAGCCAAGTGTCGCTCAAAGGACCGTCCTTTAGCTTCACGCAAGATTCTGGTGACAAGAACTTTGCGCTTGCGTCCATCTCGTCCGGGTTTCCATTTGACTTCTTGAATCGTCATGGGGCGCAACTCCTCTTCTTGTACGATCCCACGCTCTTCTACGAGAAGCTTCTCGGCGCGTTCGACGGAGAGTTCGATCCCATGGAGGAAGTTATAGTCGTGATCGACACCGGCGGGTGTGCGAAGTTTCGAGGGAGCAACGTAGGCTGTCGCATCGCGTTCGCCAGAGCACTCAGACCAGGCTTTGTGTTTTTTTATACATCCAAGTGAGCAAGTTCGGGCGCCACATCTTGGACACTTGTATTTTGGCACTGAGATATGGCAAATGCCACATAAGGATGTGAGGAGGGGATCAGACATGAGGGAAAAATGGATATGCGATGAAGGAATTGATTAAAGGAAAGAATGATGCGCCGCGATTGAATGCGCAGATGCAGCTAAGGGAAACTTTTTTATGGGTCCACAGGCTTATCTTATCATTGGTGCAGTAGTTGTCAACTTGATGGTGACCGATATTCGAATAATAGTCTTAAACTTCGTCCAAATTTGTTCAGAATAATCAAAATCAAGGGCATTTGTATCGGATGCGATGACGAGAGCTCAACTATTGTCTAAAGTTGAAAGGGACATACAAGGCTACGAAGTAAAGGTTGGCTTTACATGCTTCGGAAGCTCGTGTTGGGTTGTAGGGTAAGTGCTTCACTGTTGCAAAGAAATGGTTTGCTGAACCAGTATAGTTCGATATACTGTCATCAGGGTGTCAAAAATTGGCTGCCAGGAGCATAAGACACGAAATAAGTAGATCAGCTTATGCTACCTAGGACAGACCTTTGGGTTGTTTATTTTTGTAGCCTAAATATTGCAGGTCAACTTTTCTGGAACCCAGTAAACTGTGTAGAAGAACGAGCTGAAACACTTCATTAGTTAGACAGTAAACATATCGATAAGTAGCGAAGAATAAATCGGCCATTTAATATGTCACATGCGATGCACATATACAGGAAGAGCTGGTCACATATAAGTTACATAGGTCATTCATTTAACGTTAAAATGTGTTTCATTGTTGTGACGCCCGTTAGACCAAGTAACGGAACGACGCAGTAAATAAACACCGCTTCTGAGAAGAATACTCTAACATAATGGAAAAATGGCCGTCAAGCCCAGGTATATGAGCGAAAGCTGCTCATCAAATGAGACAGTAAATGGTTGTAATAGAAAAGGTGAAAAGGAGACATTAAACGCCGTGGCCCGCAGGTTTTGATCCAAGCATACCGCCAAACACAACGCAATTAAATAGGATATCAGATATTGATAAATAACACGCAAAAATTGCTCTGTTATCATCTAACACATTCAGCGTGTACCGCCAAGAGCACTGATCCTGGCGCCTGATGGCCTGTGCATCAAGGACTGTTGGTGCTGGAGCTGATGCTTAGATACGACAGATGTCTCGTGTGAGACTGTCCCGTTGTCGGATCGATTCTCCTCGAAGTCCTCTTCGTCATCCTCGACAATCTTTGTGGGGATCTCGTCTCGGAGGCTATACTGCTGCGACGATCGCTCGGGAGTAGTAGCTGTAGAGGCAAAGGACATTGCTGTGCTGCTCCTGTTGGGGATGAGATCCGGGGTGGGAGGGATACTGGACGCCCTCCCGGAGCGCGGCGCCAGGAGGGATTCGTCCCCTGTTTCGGAAGTGGCGGCGGAGTGGCCGTCATCGCTCTGGACGGTAGAGTGCCTCGAATTCCTTCTACTAGAACTCCCTAGTTCGGCATCATGTGCCAGCTGCAGGCCCTCGACAGCAGCCTGGCATTGCTCGGCAATGTTGCGCACAATGTGTGCAATGGCATCGGTCTTGTCCTTGAGGTGGCGGTCGGCCACATCGTTGAAGCTGGCAGAAGAATATCGCTTGCTTCGGCTGGTGGAGGAAGTGGTGGTAGGGCTGGGGCTAGGTGTGAGACGGCTGGGCTCGCTGGACTGGGTGTCCTCCTCAGTCTCATCATAACCCTCCTCGATCTCCTGAGCTAGGTCATCAGGCTTGGTGAGAGACTGGATGAGATGCTCCATGTGGTGGCTTTGGCCACCAATGAGACTGCGCAGGTGAAGAACGACTCTTCGGGCCTCGTCACGCTGGCGCATGATGGTGACATTGGTGTGCTGAAGCTGAGAGAGCTCCTTCTTGTTTCTCTTGCGCTCGCGCTCAAGCTCCTCAGCAATCTCCTGCTGGAGGACGAGGGCCTCGAGGGCGTCGTCACGCTGCTTCTCAGTGCCAGTAAGACGAACAGAGAGGCGGGCGTTGTCATCCTTCTGCTGATCAATGAGACCAGCAAGACGGCGGTTCTCCCTCTTGTGTGTGTCGATCTTGACCTTGAGATCTTGTGTCTCCTTGGTGAGAGTCTCAGCGAAGGCCTGAAACTTGAGGAACTGCTGCTTCCAGCTCTCGAGCTCCTCCACAAGGTAGTTGTTGCGCTTGTTGACCTTGCTGAGCTCAGTGTCCATGCGACCCTTGAGGTTGATGAAGTCCTGCCAGGCCTCAAGAGCATCGCGCGAGTACTGGTTCCTCTCACGGACGAGCTCGTTGAGGTGGCGCATAGACACCTTCGTCATGAGGGGCTTCTTGACGGATCCACCAAAGACAGCCTTGATGCCAGTGTTGCGTCCAAGCTTCTCACAGACGTGATCCATGACAGCCATGACGGCATCCTGGTTCCACCACTCAGGGTCCTGGATAGACTCGACCTCTCCGCGCATGACGATAATTTGTCCAGCAGGGACAAGCTTGCCACCACCATAAGCAGATCGGAGATGCTGAGGAACGCCAGAGGGGGTGACATCGCCGTTCAGAGCTTGAGTGAGTCGGGTAACGAACTTGTTGCGCTGGCCGGGGTTGAGAGCGGTAGGAGGGCTGGATGTGAGAACGAAGTTGCGATCAAGGTCGACAACCAGGGCATCGGTGGGTGCTGTGAAGAGAGAGCGACACTCGACAGTAATACCTAGGATGTAAGGACCAGGCTCCTGGACCAACTCCTTGGCGTGACGAGCGTGGACAACTGGAACGTAAAGACCACTCCACTCATAAACTCGGACACAGTATCTAACGGTCTCGGCAGCCATGGTGAGCATAGCAGGGTAGTGGCTGACAAAGATGATTCGGCGCGTAGGAGAGATGGCTGCTTCGATGACGCCGACAATGTTGGGAATTGATAGACAGTTGAAGAGAGGCCACATGGCGAAGTTTTGGAATCCAGTGGGCGAGGATGGGAACTGGTAGCAGAGAGCATAGTCCTTCATGTCGATACGGACCAAATCGTTCAGGCGAGGAGCAGGGAAGCTGAGAATACGGGAAACCTCCTCGGCGTGGAACAGGTTGGTAGCCTTGTTCCAGTGAATCCACATACCTCGAAGATAATCTCCCAAAAGATTGTAGAGAGGATAGCGAGAGAGGAATGACAAGCAATAGGGGATCCAGTAGGTCTCATCAGGGTTATCGTAGTAGTCGCTCTCAGTTCTCTTGCGAAGCTCACGAATTGTCTCAGCCCTCTTCTCGTCGGCTCGCGACCAAACTCGCAAACAGATACCATACAGGGTGTGAGAGGAATCCTGCTGGAGGACAAAAGAATGATGAACGCAGTGAGGCTGGCTGCGTCCTGTACAAATCTCAACATCATGGGGGAAACAAGCCTAATTGCCACCAGTTAGCTGGATGAATTCAATCAGTTGGGAAGCAAAAAAATACGCACCCTCATCGCAGAGTGAAGCGCGCGAGCGATCTCATTGTCCTGCTCGAGGCGAGGGCTACTGCCCAAAATTTCGGGCAGCCAAAACTGACCAACGGCACCCTTCATGTGGCCAATCTTTCCTTGGGCTGGAGTAGGAGCCTTCACCCATTGCGAAGGTTCGCGGCCGACACCGCAGACCATATACGCATGGGTCAAAGTCTTTGGTGTTCGCTGCTGGGGCTTCATGTTGAGGGTTGAAGGAATAGGTTGCGTAATGCGCGAGTGCAGCGAAGAAGTTCGACTAGGGATGAGCAGGTTTTGGTCTGGGCCCTGATCGCGGGTGCTGGGCCTGCCATCGCGGTCACTAGTCCGAGGGCGGGTAAAGGAGGAATGGGTATTGAGCGAAGGAGGCATAATGGCGATGGTAAAGCGAATCGGTCCCTCGTATCTTTCGTCAAATTGGGTATCGGAATAATAACAGTAGTCGTCGTCGTCGAATTGATTAGATATTTAGAACTGTTGCTGTATTCGCAACTGTTGCCCGTCTTGTTTGTCGAGTTGGCGTAAACTGACTAGCAGGCTGTTGATCAGTTCTCGATGTTCGCGTCGTGCCCGTTTTACTTTGGGGGGCTCCGCTCCGCGCTCAAGACTTCATTCAGAGGCTCGAGTCAACCGGGCTTTGAATGGAAAAGCAAGGAAGAAGGAGAGAGGAAAAGAATGAAACTCGAAGAACGAGGGGGATATGGGTCAAATGTATAAAGTAAAGGGAGAAGAGGCACGAGAAACAACCTACTGAACGGGGTGTACTGTTAGGAGACAGGTAGGGGGTGGTGGGTGTGTGGAGAGCTCTATCCATCCCATCCATGTATGCAGCAGGAGCAACACCCAGCAAGCGAAACAAGATACGACACCAGTTAAGGAAGGAATGGGCCTAAAGGTACCTGTACTTTTTGGTGGTCTACGCTTCTCAATTCAGTGGGAGCTCCCGTTGTCCGTTGACACTAACGGTACCGGTACCTGTTATTAATTTGCTACAGTAGGCTAGGTAAGCACCTAAGGACGGACGGCATGGATGGTCCTGAAAAAGGTCAACACAAGGCGTCTCTATCCGTAAGAGGGCGAAGATATGAGACAGAGAGCGGCTGGCTGGTAACTAGGCAGGGCAAGGACTGAATGGATTGGATGGGCTAGGACGGGCTTTGACCCGGGCCTGTTGGAACCTGACGCTGTTGGTTTTTTAACACTCAACAAATGACATTGGCTGTTTATGGGTTTCATGCGGTGCAAGCAATGTGTGATGTGATTCATTGATGTGTAACTTCTATGAATGCTTCTGTATGTGAGTGACTGCAAGCATCACATCGCTGTGGCGTTAAACAACGGACACTGGCAATCTTGATTGCGAACAAAAACTCTTTTGGCTGCGACCCAGAGAAGAGAAGCAGACAAGTCCCGTCAGCTTTCGGCTTGGGTCAAGGTTGAATGTACTGTACCTACATTAGGGGCAAGATGAGGAGCAGCATAGGCCAATCCCCATCCATCCACTGAGGGGCCCAGATGCTGGGGCTGTCAGGGGGAGAACCACAAGCTGCAAGGTGCTAGCTGGACCTGCACGCTTTCTGCAGGGGCCCCTAGTCCTTCTCCTGGCCTGGGTTGGAGGCTTTCAAATGGTTCCGGGTACATGGGGGACGACGGTTTTCCTCTATGTTCTCAGCGCTTGAAGCGATGGATGATGACGGGTAGAATCAAACGGCCTAGACCACAACACAGCACAGTAACCATGGGGGAAAACCTGAAGGCATGAGAGCTGGTCTCGGCTTGGCGTTGCTGGTCAATATCACTGTACCTGTACCTGTGGCTGTACCTCTATTATCAGTCCGGCTCTTTTTTATCCCGAAGCTACAGTGCCGACCTCCATAATACCTAATACCTGTAGTATTGGACCATTGAAAGCATGCAGTCTGACGACAACTTTTGCTGGTTTTATTTGCTTTGTTCTAGTTCAAGCTTCTTGACGTGTCACAACTAACGCCTTAAAGGTCTCATATTCTCAACCCAAACTGACTCACGACAGAAGCAGAAACAGAAACTGCCAAAGTCCAGCCGCCCCTTTTTTCTGTTGTTCTCTTTCTCTCTCTTCTTACGAGAGAAAGAAAGGGACTCTGAAAGACCCAGGGAATCTCAAATCAAAACAGGCTACCTATTGACAACATGCAAGCATGAGCTCGTCAAGTAGTGGATACCTGGTATAATACTACCGGGTCATATAACAACCGGTCCCCAATACAAGAAAGCGAATGTTGTGCATGTCCATACATGGTCCCACTATCTCTTGTCTGTTGTGGTATCCCATGATTCTGGGCAGGAGTCTGATGTTCCTCTGGCAATCCAGACGATGTCACCGGATGATGACAGTGTTTAAATTGTCAGTTTCCATAGTAAAGTCTCGACGATAAGTGGAGAGCAGAGCAATTGAAAATTCGTTACCCATGGATACATGTCCTGTCAAGCTATCAGGAACATGCAAATAGTTGTGTGTTTCTTTAGATACTGACCCCATTCCTCCAAGGCAAAGCCCGAACATCACCATTACTTCAAGATGACAAAACTCAATTCCTGCCGTAGCTTCAAAACTCCGTTCAGGTCTCAGCTGTCTGTCATTGACATTTGTGTCTAGATATTTCCATAGCGCGTGTCCCGCTGCTATCAAAGATGATCAACCCCCACTCAGTAAAGTGAACCCCAGCTCAAAAAGACAATACGGCCAATGGTAAGCAAGGGAGGTGAGCTCTGGACCCCCTACCTGGGAAATTGTCTTTGTTCATTGTTCATGTTGAATTGATTTTGGGTTTTGAGTGGCTCTTTTCTTCCTGCAGAGTCCAAAACTATCTTCTGCATGTCTCTCACAGATCAAGATAAAGGGAGAGCAAACAAAGCAAAATGTCTTCTAGATGAGCAAGAGAACCGCCACCATGAATTGATCTGCAGTGTAAGGAAAAGGAAGATGCGAGCACAATGTGCTCACACAAGTCCTCGAGTTACCTTGTGGCTGGCTCTGTTGTATACCGAACGGACTAATTATGGAAACGAATGAACAAGACACGAACATCTCAGCATCGTACAGGTACATTCAAACAATTTGTTGTAATTGCTTATTGTACTCGACCCTACATAGTATCTGACTAGTCTAATAATCAGTCTAAAATCAGCCATGGTTTTCTACCCATTTATTAACATCAATCTCACAACTGTTCCGAAGCTTGACCTTCTCTGTCCAACCCACGAGAGACTTTGACAGACGATGTGACCAGGCGCGGAAACGATCGACAGGGATAACCCGAGGCCTGGAAACGAAACAGGAAATCTATGCGGCCGCCATTGGCATCATCTGGTGAGCCATTGTAGGTGAGCCATGTACGGTAAACGAAGTCAATCCAAGTCAATAGCTGAAGCTGTTAAGAACATAATCCTCGATACACGGTAGGGATAAAATTTTGACTGTATCTTCTCTCAGCTTTACGCCAAGTGAGTTTGTGATGCCAGTCACTTTTTAGTGTACCCCCTGCTCGTGCTTCTCGCTTCTGTACGGTCTACCTGACGATGCATGCACTTGTTCATCGAAGCACGGATAATTATGTACCTATGTCCATATGTAAGTTCTGCATACTAAATAGAGTTCCACCTTGGAAGTGCATTTGTCCGCGCGCACGGGCACACAAAGACAAACCCCTCAACGAATGAAGCGTTACAGACAAGTGGCGAGCAATTCATGATCTGCTCTCTAAAATATAGTTGCCCCAATAAATAGCAAGATCATCAAATGCTGCAGATTTGTTTCAGATAGAGACGTGGCAAGTGATGGTTCCCATGTATGAATGGAATATCATCATGCAATGGCAGGAGTCAGAAGATTGACAAGGGTCGGATACGAAGCGAGCCGTTGATTTTGGAGACAACTGTTTGTTGGATGTATATTGATATGCACCGACCATAATAACAGATATGCCAGGCTTGCTAATGCGACCGCCACTGGTTCATGAAGATAAACGTTGAACATTAACTGACCCCCCTGTTGATCTGAGCTGAAAGCCGCATATACACTATGTGATATGTAATAATACCAGAATTATACTCTTGGCGGCGGTCTATCGCATGCATTGCTTTCACCTGTTTGTTTTGTGGTATTGGTGATGGATATCAGTCAGTCCCTCACATTCTAATCATAGCAGAGACCAGAGAAGTATGCATGTACCGGTACTGACACCATTATCTCGCTAAAGAACAGTATGTAATTACCGTTCCTCATCGTCAGCAACTACCAAACTACCGGGCGACCAAGGACTGACTACTGCTAGACTAGGACTAGGACTCTTCTCGACACGCTATCGAGTCCGCCGAGCGTTTCAAGTGCCCCCCCAGATGGCCTCCTCATTCATGAACCAACGATCAATGTCTTTACACTGCAAAGCTATGAACCCCAATTCTTCATCTGTGGATAATAATTCGCTCAAAAATCTTTTCCCCAATGTAGTCACGTCGATCTTATTGACTACCGGCTGACGATATCCTTTGTTGTTCCACCTTGTGATATACGTCTATGGTCTCAAGTAAAAGGCCGCTCAGGTATGTAATACCGTACTTGTTATGCCTTGATATTACCTATCATCTCGTATAGTCAGTCACCTGTGTATTCTCTCATTCTTACTGATCATTCATCAACTATAATATCCTTGGCTGACGAGCTTTGCTTCTTTTCTTCTTTTTAAGGTGGGATTAACCAACGGTCTACGCCAAGTCTGGTCGTTTGCCCCGGACCCTGTTCTCCTGTCCCGTCCTCCTGATCCCCGTTTAATTAAAAGAACACCATGTTTGTAGCATATCCATGTCCATGTGCATATTCTTATCAACCATCTCCGTTTGCCTCTTCCAAATCCCTCACTCGTCACGACGATTATCATTATTATATCCCATTCATTCCCTTTGACGCACTTGCCCACGTGGACTCTAAGCTCATAATAGTATCTTAATCCCGGCCTGCCAAAAGCTACACAAACATCGTGATGCTAGTCGTTAGTTTCTCCGTGGCTTGAACCCCCTAAATTGATGCGAGAGATTGTTGATGGGGCGTGCCGCTCGGCCTCGTCTCGTCATCAGCTAAACAAGACTTATTTGCCGATCCTCCTCTCGCTACCGACTCGAGGAAAATTCGACATCTCCTCATGTTCGCTTTATGGCGCCGAATGTCTTGGCCTTTGTGGACTTTCGGACTTGAGCGTGAGACCTAATTATACGTCTCAGATATTCATTCCGCAATAGTTTTTCCCTGTCGGTTACACTGCGAGAAGCCTTGTTTGCTTTATGTATGAGAGAATACAGTGTCACTTGAACTAAACCAATGCTTGTGTAAACGCTTTGTCTTGGCTTGGCCTTATGTACATGTACAAAACATTAGCCATGTTTTATCCTCTGTGCCTCTCATGTGCTTTGCAAACGAATTACAGGGCTCACAAAATACGCCGCATGTATTTGACTCGCCGGATTGAGCTGCAGTTGATTTCCGTTGTTTCCGAACATGAGACAAAACAAGTCTATTAATAATGTGATAGTGTCCCATCCAGGAATGTCGTTCCAGGGAAACTGCCAAATGGTGTTGCAAACATGCAGTGCAACCAACCAGCAAGCTCGCGGCTCGTGACTGTTTTCTATCAAAATGCCAAACCATCAAATTACCCGCAATGTAAACAAAATGGTATCATTCTTCGCCAAAACTCGGATGCATTGAGCCGCCAGACACAAGGACGATACCAAGTAGAATTCGCCAAATGTTTCACAGTATCACTTGGTCAAGCCCATGAGGTCCAAGAGCTCCTGCACAGCTTCCTGCGTACTGTGTGCCGGAGTGAAAGTCCGAGTGACCAATTCAATGCCCTCTAAGTCGTTTCTTGTTCTTGAAGGAAATATGGTCCTCGTCATACCCGGACTTAACCGTGTGCCTGAATGCTCTGACATGGGGCTGCAGTATCCTGAGTCTCTAGGTTCAAAGTCGGCATCAACCCAGGACAAGGGGACCTGCTTGCCACGGAAGATGGACAAAATATTCTTAAGATCTCGTCGACCCTCGGAGTCTCTCAACATGCAAGTTGCCAGAAGTATCGTGTGTCCTTGATCTGCAGACTTGAACACCTGCTCTATATAAACTGACCGCAGCTCTCGTTCGATCAGATCGGAGCTGGCTGGCTTGGTCATGATGTAACTGTCGACTATCTGAGTTTTGCAGTCGACAAGTTGTGGTTGAAGTGCCCCAAGGACGGCGGTCTTTGTTGAGGCTGAGGCCCCGTTAAGGATAACAACTCTGCCCTTGCGTGAGGCTACCACAGGAGCTTCGACCATATAGTTCTCAGATGTCGGGCTATCGTTTAATCGTATGGCGATCATGATGTAGTGTTGTCGGATTTGTGATCTTTGTGACAGGGTAGTTGGAGAAGCGTGCAGGTAGAGGATCTGTAACTGTGTCACTCAAGAGCTTGAAGATGCCGTGGGAAATCGGTTTAAGTGTAAAAGTTGAGCACCGCAAACAACAGGGTTCTTGTTGTATATATATATATATATTCCCCAGAGAAAGGTTCGTTTACGAGGCGGTAAATAACCTTTCGGTTGCTGTCCGCAATCTCAATGTCTGACTGATTTCGAAAAGCTAGACGACAAACTCGTATGCACTTGAACCTTTGCAAGTAGATACAAGGTGTGTTAGATGTAGAGGCAACACTAGTTTAGTCAGTGGAAGCATTTCATAGTATGTTATCGAACCAGTTTTCGGGTTGCTTGTAGACGAGTACCACAGCTCTGTACCAGTATCGTCACGTTCAAAGTTTGAAGAGAGATACAATCTGAAGCTACAAATTGGCATCTATTTATGAATATCTGAAAATGAACTCTGTGAAAGGGAATGGTTATTTAGTGAAGTTATTAAGATTCTTTGTCTTCGTCTTCCCATTGATTAAGTCCCTTTGTCGTATATGAATGACATAACAGCACTTGACGCGCGAATGAATAGAAGACGATTTCAGAAAAGCACACCAGTTCGATGACAGAAACTGACTTTTTGATGGGTGCTTGGGAGTTATGTGATATGGTATACTTTATCCTGGAAAGTCAGAACTTGTGACTTTAGAGGTTCAACGATTTGTTGGGGTTTGCCCAGATACAAGGCTGAACTATATTTCAGAGCTTCACCTTTACCTGTTTAACACATCTAATTCACTCCTAAGACCTCTTGGCATGGTAAGAAACGATCTCTTGATCCCGCAATCTATCAAATTTTCATTCAGTGTCTTGCATGTGCGTGATATCGGCTAGTTCCCATCACCAGTTCACATCTTGTCAGCCGCGGCCAGCCCAAACTCTCTTTCACAGATTCCACAGTTTTATAGTAAACCATCCTAATTCACTGAGATCCTTTCTAACTTTAAGCCAATACATTGCTCTGATCTACTCAACCCCTGTTACATATGTTGATGAGTTAGTATTGCTTCGCTGGCCGAGATTGACTTCGATCTATCGGGCCGGAAGGAAACTTCTCGAAACAGTGACTAAACAAGTAGTACCTTCAAGACATCTGACTACTTAAACAGAAACCGTGCCATCGTTATGCTCAATATGGATATTTCCTTCTACAGCCTGTTGGCCCATACCTGGTATATCCTGATTTTGGCTCTTATTGCTCATATGCCTCATCTTGATACTACAGCAAGCAGAGACGTTTGACAAGATTTTGCGATGTCTAGGAGAGGCATCTTATCGCTAAGTTTCTACTTATCCAGCACAAAACTATGTCCAGTAAAGCCATACTGGAGAGTTCCTGGTCATATAGGACATAACAAGTGCAGGCAATGTACTCAGGACCTCTGACTTACGATGGATCAGTGTAATATGTTTTAGTCATATATATCATCTGAGGAAAAGAGTTTCTACATGGGAGTAATTCCATGGTCCAAGTACATCTTAGTCTGAGTATCGAGCTTATTATTAATTTACACAAGCTAACAAGACATCTGCTTATGCTTCACACTGAAAAGCTCGCATCTCTTTTCCAAGCTTATCGACTGCGGAGTTGACATCAATCGCATGGCAAATTTCATACAAAAAAATAAAAGAAAATCTATTATCTCATTTTAAGTCTTCCAAAGTCAACGTTCATCAAACAACACGACTCCCTTCCGCTACAAGCGTATCCTTTACATGTAGATTTTGAGAGCACACTTGCCTCAACAATCATGCTTTGTTTGGCCACACCACTCATCCACCCATCCCTTATAATAGAGGACAACAGGAACAGGATACCCTCCCAGCGCGCTGATGAAGTACGAAAAACAATAATGCTCAAAGCTGGATTCCGTACTGATGCATTTCGCGAAAAAGCAAGGCCATATCTGGGATACAAGCCAAGAGAGACGCACGGTGCGACGCCGAGAGTAATGGGCTTACACATGCTATTCAGGACTCTCACGGCAGGTGGAACTCCAAGAAGGAACAAGGGAGGACAAATACAACAAGAAACACCGTATTTTCAAAAACAATTCCGTGATTAAAAAGAAACAAGGAGGGTATAAAGCTTGTGGTGACTACAGTCATCAAACTAATGACACCATAGTCGCATGAACGAGATGTTTACTGGTTGATCTTCTCGTTGATGGTGCTGGCGGTCTCGGCCTTCTTCTGATGCAAGAAGGAGCTCAACCAGGAGAGAGTCTCGTTGCTAACGACGAGAACGGTGGTAACAGCAGCCTTTCCATGGGCGACGAGACCTCCCTGCTCAACCTTCTTGATTTCAGAGTTGTAGACCTGGAAGACATGGTCTTTGCCCTCAAGGCCCTTCTGGAGAGGAAACATGATGAGAGCGCGTGTGTCTTGGTAAAGCTCGTCGGTGGGCTTCTTGACAGCAGGGAACTTCTCGTCGATGCGATCGAGGGTCTTGTCGCCTAGGTTGTCGACCTTCTGGACGTAAGGTGAGACATACTGGTAGCCTTTGGAGAAGTAAGGGACGACGGGAGCAGCAAAGGTCTGGTAGGCGGCATCACTAAGTCTGATAGAGCGCTGGCCGAGTTCGTTGGACTTGAAGGTTTGGACGCCGTCGCTGATAACAGGGTAGTTGAGGAGATGCTGTAATAGTGTTAGTTTGCATCGCAAAAAAGTGCTACGAGTTTTACGTACCTGGAGGAAAGCAGAGTACTGAGCGGGGCTCACGTCGCCGTTGACCTGGTGAGACATGGTGATGCTTGTAGGTTGATCGCGGAGAATCGGTTTAAGTCGAAGAGGCGATAGAGGATTGTAAGGTTCGAGATAAGCTCAAATGCCAAATCGAAAGGACAATCGAACAGCGCAAGGTAGGTAAGCTTGGAACCGAGTTAGACACCGGATCGTATAAGGGAGTAGAGCTTTAGGCAAGGTGGTGTAAGGTGAAAGAAGTTTGGCGAGGAGGGCAAGTGGGATGGTAGCAATTGAAGAGGACCTGCAGTGACTAAAAGCAGCCGTCTGGGAAGAGATGACGAGGAGAAGACAACCGAGAGAAGGATTCAGGAAGCTTATGAAGAAGGGTGTGCGTCTTGTGCGTGCATCTGAGGTCAGAGGAGAGGAGGGGAATATGGAATTGAGAGTTGGTTGGTGGGACGCCACAGCAAGAATGTTAGTTTGGCACTTACCTAGTGATTTGGTGATGGTCTAGAGTCAGGCACTCGGGAGAAGAAGAAGGGGAATAAGATGGTAAGGGTTCCATCCAGTACTTAATAAATGCACCGATGGACAGATACTACCTACCCAGGTAAGTAGGGGGTTAACAAGGCCGGAAAGTAACCCACCCTCACGAAAACGTCGAGGTCCAATTGTCGCAGCTTTTTTTTTTCGCCATCGCAAGCAGTTGGAGATGATGTTCTGGTTTGCATGTGCTAGAGCAAACATGTGCTTGTACTAGACCAGGTATCTCTTGGAGCTATTTTGGGTGAGTGGGTACTTGACGTAGCTTAGATGGTTTTGTACTTTATTAGCAATCTGTGGCTGATTCCATCATGCCTTGAATCATTTGTTTCTCACGAGTCTCCCTTTTGATCCTCGAAAGGACGAGAAGATATGGAAAAATAGAGGGACTCTCACCCTACACGTTTACGACAAATGACATATCAGCCACGAGTTCAACTGAAATTCTCATTATTTCTCTCATCATAATTGCTCATCAGCTCCAATATCACTGAGTCTATCTGTACCTGGTAGTGGGATTCAATGCTGTTGGTCTTTTGTGACACCATCAGAAGTCCAGAGCTCAACATGATGGGTCGACTCAGCCGCATGCCCTGGATATCAAGTGCTCATTCCTCGTTTCACTTGTCTCTCGTCTCTGTGATTAATTGAGCAGGTACGTACATGGCTCTTACTCGCGTCGTCCCCGCCATGCAACAAAATAGATGCAGGTGCAGGTGGGAATTGGTTTACATGTGATAGTGGCTCCCACCTTCCCTTTCCCCTGCCCCTCCCCCCACACTCACTTTCACACTCACACTAGTAACAGAGCTTCCCTTTTTTCAAATATCAAATCAAGATCCTCAATTCAAGTTCAAGTTCCTCAACAAATTATCTTGCCAAGTTACTTTGTTGCTGACATCTATGACAATCACCACACCAGTATCGACGCCACACATTCTTGGCGTTGATCATAAATGAGACGAAAAGAAACTGCAATTGACAAAAGAAAGCTGTGTTCGCTTTAGGTATCCCGAGAACATGATATCTATCAGTTCAGGGTACACCAATCTCCACAGTCACATACATACGTACAAGCTTATCAGTATCGTCAACAAGCTCCATTGGCACATGGAGATGAAGACATTCGACGGAGTTAAGACCTCGGAAATTCCATGGAGTACCGTACGTTAGGAATACCACACAATGCAATGCAATGTACAAGAAGATAACACAATTCCTTCGTCATGATGCGTTTACATACGACACCTATCCAAATCCGCGTCTTCTCGCATGCGTCTACAAGCGCTCGGTCGCCGGCCGTAATTCCCGACTGAGGTTTATCTCGAAGCCTATTAAGCTGCAACGCGGCAGTCTGGGTAGCAATAGCAACCAGCTCGGAATTGGAATCCCTGATCCGCATTTCTGGTTTCAACCAAACACTATCAACCCATTGCCACTAAGCCTTCCTCGTCGCAAAGTAACAATCCGCGCGCACGAGGGGCACATATGTTACATAGTTGGTGCGGCCGCCCTGTGAAGCGTTCGTGCCCTCGCAAATTCAAAGGCATTGATAAGAGACCAACCGTCCTGTTGTCCGACATGGTTGATGTTGTTCCATCTGCCGCGGCTCAGTCCGATATCAGACACGAGCTTGACGGATGGCCTCGGAAGCCAAGCTAAAATAATCGAGGTTGTTTCCAGAAAAGCGGCTCTGTCCCAGCATGTTCGAGTCCCATGGCCACGAACTTGATTCCCCTTTCGACCATGCTTCCTTTGCCGCATCACATTAAAGGAATCGCTTTTATTACCTTATCGACCGATCAGCTGGCTCAAAGCCCCAAGGACCCCTGGCTCGATGCCCGAACCGAACCCCCTGCTACGTGGCATGCACTTCTTATTCCCTGTTCTGCCTGTCGCTAAAGTACTTCACGGCCCACTCGCAGCCACTTTCACATGTCAGAAATTCAACATTGGGTTGTGGTCTGTGAAATCATCAATGATTAGACACGAGAGCCCCCTTCAGAGTCTCAGGCAGAATAGACGAGATGCGCATGTAACCCTGATCGACATCGTCTCCAGCGTTTTATTGCGCATGTTGGACAATGTCAAAAATACAGGATATTGCCATCTTCTAGTGACACCCGATCTACTGCGTCAACATTCCTCTCCAGGCTACGGAGACTTTTGGCAGCTGCAGTTCAACGGCACACAGCTTGGTAACTATTGAAGAATTGCGCCATATCAAAATTCTGCAACATCCCTCGTTGGCTTACTGCAGTGAGAATACTCCTACACCAATCTTCACGTCTTTAACATGCCGTCCCTCTAGGAGGTCCATTACTGCGCAGCTTGATGGACGACGAATGCTCAAAACCTCAATGCACGAGGGTACTGAACCCCTAAAATCACATGTGTAAGGTCGATTGATCTTTTTGTCACAATTCCCATCGTGATATAGCAGCTGAAACCGACAGGATATCTTTTGACTTGTCGGGAGATGTGGGTCTCATCTGCACTTTGCATTGCATCTCGAGCTAGCGTTAGTTGACAGCCCTACATAACTTATACGTTGCTCCCTTCCTTGGTGACATCTTTAAGAACCGCTCATCTTGGTTGTTCTGAGATCCAAAGCCTGGTGGCTGTGGATATACTCGAGGCCCTCACCCACGTCTGCCGTCTTTACCGCAATGGCGGTCCATGACCCTCACGGGGTTTGTCGGGCTGCGTCGTCGCGGCAAAGCTTTGCCAGCGGCTGGAGCCATCTGACTCGTTCCTTTAACCTCCACCCAAGAACGTGCAGATGATCAACGTTCCTGCGTTCCTGACGATTTGCCAACTCATTCATACCGTCGTGAGTTGATTACAATCTATCAAAGTCAAGTCAATCCTTATTATTTGGGTATATTGTAAAGGAAGATCTCGTTTACTATCGGGGCCGCTTGGCGGCTGACAACGGCCTCGTCAACCAACTATCTAGTCAGTATAGCACAGCGCTGATATGACGTATTAGACCGCACCATACGCACAGATGGAGCTTACCGCCGCGTTCTTATATATGAAGATCTCCTTATGTCTCAGTTGAAGAAGGACGTGTCCTACTTGTCAAGCCTAGGGTTTCTCTCATCAAAGCCCAATTGGACGCACATCCTTTTAGCTGGCGATCTGTGGCTGACTGTACCGCTGTCAGGTGCGAAAATTATGGATTATATTGAGCTGCACGCTGTGATAGATCACCATAATACCTCCATGTCAGTGGCTACCGCATATTCGGTGCATCACATGTGCCACCATGGAGATTGAATGTGCGTCACCAAAAGTTTTTGGAATGAACAAACGAGTATGTTCATTGCTATATCTCGCTTCAAACAATTAGCTCGAAATTTTTCCTATATATTTCTCTCTATTTCTGTGCTGTGAAGGGTCAATTCAAGTACCTCTTGATGATATATCATCATCTAATCGAATATTCTACCATGAAGTCCTACAGCCTTGTCGCATTGGTGTTGACTATCAGTCCTTCTTTTTGTTTCGACAAGGACAAAAACATCCATCTTCAATGGTCGCTATGTGATCAGGACGCGGAAGCCGTCCTAGAGAAGCTGGGCGAGGAAGTTCGTGCACCTTATAAACAAAATCCGATCACCTATTTCGATACGATGCCACCAACACACGCGCAGCAAGGCGTGATGTTCCGCACAAAGGTCAACAAAGGTGACCCTTTTTCTGTCATCAAGGTTCGCTTCAACGAGAAGCCCGCCCGCCTACCCCCCGGCGCAGACTGTGTTTGGGATCGATATGGAGACTATATCCCTTATACGTGTGGGGCGCGGTATCTGTTGAGCGACAAGACGAAGGAAATCTGGAGTGAAGACCAGATTCGTTTTGCAGAGAAGTACGACGACATTGACTGGGATGGTCTTGTTCCTTATGGACCATTCCCTGATGGCAAGTGGAAGTTGAAGATCTTGGGACACAAAGCCAAGCTCGATGATGTGGTAGCTGGAGAACTGCACCTCATGGAGATTGAGCTGTCAACCCCAAAGATTGGATCTGAGGAAGTCTACGACAAGGTCACCGCGTATCTTGAAGAACATGGGGTGTTGCTCTGTGATCCCCAGCAATCGAAGACTGTGCGGTTGTTCCGTGACCGGGGGCTTATCGATGACCGAGTGAGCGAAGAACTGTGAGAGCTGGCACGCCTACGCTTCCCTCTTGGAATAATACATGAGATTTCTGATACCTGCATTCTATTAAGCGACTGGAATGTGTTGGTGTATGCCAGGTATTTTTCCTGTGCTTGATTTGCTCTCCATAGCGCGAGGTGCGTCGTTAACTCAATTTCCAAACGGGAGCCATCATCGATTTACGAATTTTCATTTTAACGGCCTTCACATCGTTCTGGGATATGCGGCGGAATATAACAGATAACTAGTCTACTATCTTCAATTCATCTTGGCATTCGGTGGCTCTGTTGAGTCCTCATGAAGCTCAGTTTCGTACTTGACCACGACTAGGCCAACTGCGTGAGGTAATGGTCAGTTAAGAGCAGCAAGCAGCCGTCACTTACTGCTATACTCAACTTTATGAATCTACACAGCAATTTTACTCAATTACTTAGTCTTGGAGGTTGGATGACTGTATATATTGGAAAGCAATTGCCTATCGTGTTTGAGTAGCCTCTGGCTTACTATAAGATGATTGCCAATAGAAACTCAACGACAAGATATTGTTTCACTACAGTCGACCCAACTATCTGATGTTGATGAGACAGACTATAAGCAGCAGGTGGCAAGTAGGTGCCTAGGTAGGCATTACTCGTATACTTTAGCCAATAGCAATTTAAACCAAGGTTTTCACTACCTACCTATCCTGCCTGTTGAGATTAAGAAAGAAGCATGTACTTACTTAACGTCAGGCCTCAAGCCAAAAACACGGCAACAAGTAAATAGAATGAATGAGGTTTCTCATGTCAATAACTGTTACACCAGTGGACCTTTACCTGCCAGTTGCCCTGAGCCCCTAATCTCTCGGCATCATCAACTCAAAAATGCATGAGCACATACACTCTAAAACCCCAACACTGGTCAAGTGGAAAGTAAGTTTCATCTCCAGGTGATTGGATTCATTCCCAGAGACTCCAATATAGAGTTGTCAATAGAGTGGGAATCAAAGCCACAAGTACTCCCGGGATTGTTGAATCTGGTCTAGAGTAGCATGAGCCAACTCCATGATATTGTTGCTTCTACTTTCACTAGTTACTTCTCCCCAAGGTGTAGTAAAAGCAATTCAATCCTAGCGTAGACGTCGTCAGTATCGGTTATGTAAGCTGCGGCCATCATCTTTCACGGAAATCATACCACGGCTGCCAAACCATCTTCCATTGTGGCTGAGAACACTGGTTTTCACTAAAGCGAGTAGAGCCTTGAAGAACTCAAGGAGGAGGATCAAAATCTCAGCAAGTCCCTAAAATTTCCATGGTGTAGCCCTTGTCGTCATATCAAAGCTACACAAACCTACATCCACGATTAAGGAGAGGCCTCGTCTTCAGCCCCTCGAATCCAAAAGGATTCAATCAAAACACAGTGCCCCGGATGAAATCTTATATGTTGATAACCCAGTCAAAGAATATAAAGACAGTCTTTGGTTTGCATGTGTGTAAATTCAGTCTTGAACACTACTTGCCAGCAACCGCATTCTTCATCTGGCTTTCTACGTAGTACTATCGTTGATTCATATTAACAGTGGTTGCCTCAACACTGATCAGGATGCAGTTGTCAAATAGAGCTATTTCAATTAGTCTAGTCACTCTGTTTGATGATTGGTATCTCATTGTTTCACACTCAAGTCAGGAATTTGAAAACACATGCTCGTGAAGAAGATTATCTATTACTAATTCTCAATGAATGCGAGAAGCAAAGTCCACCCCCGAAGTCAGGCCGTAGGCCGGGTATTACCACCATCCCAGAACCCGTGTAACCATGAGAGACGACACAGGCCTTGTGTGATGGCAGCACAAGCATGCCATCTCCCGTCATCGCCTCAGGTCACGCCACCTCCTCGCCTCACAAACAACATCAAAGATCCCATCCGTTCTCTAACATTTCTTCTCGTGTCCATTAAAGGAGAGATAAGCCGTATGCGTCATTAAAGCCTCGAAAAACCTGACCTGTCATGTCCATTCACCTCGTTTCCATTTCTCCATAACGTGAAGATTCTCCCGCAAACCGACTCCTTGCACCGAGGAAATATGCTAAGGGTTCCAAAAGATCGAGGTACAGGCGTGAATTATGTAACAAACATGTGCAGCGTAAAAGCATTAAACGTCAAAATCTGGTCCATCCTTGATTTAGAGGAGGAACATAGCGATACCAGCAGCGGCGATGACGCCAATGGGAGCACCGGTCATCTGAGCAACAGCCTATAAACCATTAGTAAATGATAGAGAATCTTGTGTGTATGTGTGTGAACTTACAGCGTTGTCAGTTGAGCTAGCGGTGGCGCTGGCATCAGTGCCAGTAGCAGTGCCAGAGCCCTCGGTGACGGTGGAGGCGTCAGTAACAGTCTCCGAAACAGATTCAGACTGGGACTCGGACTCGGAACCGGTGGTAACGGTGGTCAGAGTTCGGACAACCTTAGTGCCATCAGTGGTGAATGTGGTAACCTCAGCAGAGTCGGTAGAGTCGGTGGAAGCGGTCTCAGTAACGAGAGTTCGAACGACAGCAGTGCCATCAGTGGTGAAGGTAGTGACCTGAGCGGACTCAGTCTCGCCAGAAGTAGAGGCAGAGGCAGTCTCGATAGGCTCGATGATGGTAGATCCACCAGAGGTGTAGGTGGTCAGGGCGACACCGCCGAGGATCTCCTTGACCGTGCTGGTAACCTCATCACCCGCAGAGTTGGTGAAAACACTGGTGTAGGTGCTGACAGAGAGGTCGCTCTCGCTGCCGCCAGTGGCAGTGCCGCTGATGGTGGAAACGGCGGAGGTGATGGTGGTGTCACTCTCAACGAGGGTGCTGAGGACAGTTCGAACGGCACCGGTGCCAGTAGCAGAGGCCGAGACAGAGCCAGCACTACCAGTAGTAATCTGAACACCAGCTTGGCGGCATAGGGCGAGACCGTAGGCGACAACAGCAGCGGCCTGCTCACTGTTGCAGATAGCAGCGGAGCAGTCACGGAGACCGTAGATGAAGTTCTGGTTGGTGCAAAGGCAGCTAACGTCACCAGCATCACATCCAAGCTCCCGGGACTTGGCAGCGCTGACCATGTTGCTGGCACAAGTTTGCTGTGAATGGTTAGTTTTGTGCTGTTGAGCATTCAGGATCTAGACTTACACCACACTGGGGGAGGTCGCCGGAGCTCTGGGCAACGGCGGCAGCAACCATGCCGAAAACGGTGAGGAGAGAAGACTTCATCTTGACGATTTTGATTGATTAAATCGGAGTCTGAGGCGAGTTAGTTAAGAACTGAGGCGAGTTTTGTAGCGACAGGAATAAGGCGGTGGTAACGAAGGTGGGTTTGCGAGCGAAGCAGACGAGTAAGAGGAGCGAGAAGAAGATGGGTAGTGAATCACTGCCAGCAAGGGCGGCGACCCTGTGAATAAATGGAGTGCGAGCCCAGGAGGCTTTCGCCTGAGGAGGTACGCGAGTGATGTTTGCGTGAGACACAAGGGGACATGTATCACTCGAGGTATGGGTGCAGAATTACACAAACGCAGAGTTGGAATGAAGGAAGCTTGCAGGCAACCAAAAAAGGCGACAGCAGAACTGAAGGAAGAGAATATGGAACAGAAATCAAGTGATGGCAACTTACAGTAATATGTGACAACGAAGGCGATCGATCTCGTGTGAGAGTGAGACGAAGTGAGACTGGCCCGAAGTTTCTGGGGAGAGGATGTGTGAGGTGTTGGAATGAAGAATCTTGACTGATATTGATGCGAAACAAGAGGGAGAAGTTGTTGCTTTAATAAGGGCAGGCAGGAGTTGGAAGTGGGAGGTGGGAACCAGAATCTTGATCTTGGCGTGACGGTTGTTTACGTTAAGCTGACAGGTGCGAGCTGTGCTGTGCTGGTGGTATCTGTAAGGCAAGAGCAATTACAAGGCAGGCAAGCTTAGCTCCCCTGCCTAAAAAAAAAAAATACGGTTCCCAACTTGGCATTGGCGGTCTGGCAGGGAAAGCACGGCACGTTTTGGCCTAGCCAACCTCCCCGGGGTTCTGTCTACGTCTACGTCCATCTTGCATTGAGAGGAAGCTTCCATCACAAATTGAAGCGTAAATCTGCAGAGGACGTACCCAACCTTGCTGGTTGGCTTGAAGCGACCCAACGCGGGAGTGGCCCACGCTAACAGGACCCTAGTAACCGGAGCTAGAGGTCCACTTCGCTGGGTACCTACAGCACCGCTAAACTAGACTGCCCGGACCGCCAGAGACACGGACGGAGGCCCCCTTGTAGCTTATGATGCTATCTCACTGGTGCTCATCAATGACAGAAGGACATTGTGATGAGCCAAGTCAATTACAATTGTTTTTCTTTTTTCGATCCGGGCCTCCGCTATGGAAATTGAGTCAATGCGAGCAACTCATGTTCAGATTCAGACGTCAATGCAGTCTCGAGGTACACGATGAGGTCAGACCATGGGATGCAATAGGCTGCACAGCACAGTACAGAGCACTGCAATCATGTACATACTTGGTTTACCCTTGTCAATGGTACATAGTTGACCACGTCAGTGAAGTTGGTGTAAGTCTGTGGCGGTCTTCCAGTTAAGGTGCTTACAGTAGCTGGCATTTTGGAGACTCTTGAACTTTACATAGATCCTTTGCTTCGCCAACAAAGTATCGATATCCTAAGCGAATGCAATATGCTTGATGCAATTGAAAAAGGTTTCAGTATTAGATTACACACATTACCAAGGAGCAGTCGGAGAAGCAACAAGGAAAAGAAGAAGAAGAAGAGGAAAAGCCCCAATATGCGGGTGGTTGCTGGGACCTGCTGGGGACCAGGCGGCTGCCACGCTAGATCGCCAACCACCCGCATCGGCACCCACTTCATGGCGCACAGAGCTTTGGGATACCTCCCAGAAGGCGATTAACAAAGTAGGTAATATTCGCATCTAGTCTACCTGTTCAACCCGAAACTCGATATCCTCGTTTGGTCTAACCTATTTGCTAATGTGCTAGTGCACCTGAATCACCCAAACTTGAGTGTACTTGCGCGCTGTGCAGGCTAGCCAAAGCTTCGTCGTGCACAGTTGAGTCGGTCCTACCGCTAACAAGAGGCAAAGACCACGCTGGAGCTGACGAGCCACGAAAAAACTGGATATTACCTCTGATCTATGACGGAAGTCCCTGTATACGCCTTCCCAGAGAGACGGTAGCAAACGGTCTAATACCTCAAGAGTAGGCAGGAAAGACCTCGTCTCGTATGCCGAGCCGGAATCACGGCCTCAGACCAGAATTGTGAGCGGGCATGAAGGAAAGCAGGTATGACGACTGCCAATCTGGGGTGCTTGCCTGGGTGATTGTTGCACTACGCCTACCAAAAGTCATGCTGTGCTGTGTCTCTGTCATGGAAACCGTGATTCTTTACCAAGCAATCACAATTTCGTTGCCCTGGACTTTCATTCTCACCATCACAAGTACTTGGCGGTTAGCCCATAATACGTGTGATATCGCGTACTCTCGAAGTACCCAATCCTTGACATCTTAGTGAGGTCAATTGTTGTGTGGCCCAGTGGTGCTACGGCTGACTCCGATTCGTCAATTACCCCTGCGCCAGTCCATCCTTGGCAATCCCCAAAAACAAGTTCAAGTCAACTTGCTGCACTAGCTCTCTCGATCCCCTGGCAACCGGAATATGTTCTTCTTTTTTTCCTGGGGAACTTTTTCTTTCGATTGAGATAGGACGGGTTAGAGATATGGTGATGCTAGTGATGAAAGGGTGCGTACATGTCTCAGGAACAGATGACACAAACAAAGGTAATTTGTGCCCAATATCATTATGTCCGATTGCTATTTGTCGGTATCCGTACGATCATGCTAATTCCCAGTTTTCATTTTGCATTATTATCTTATATCAGGTTTTCGCTAACCTTCCACAGCATCACAGTAGGTATTTACCAAAGGAAAACGCACTCATTCTTGATATTTGGGAGGTCAGCCCCACTCGAGCCAAGTCACTCACTCAATCGTTCCACTTGCACTGTACCCGTCAATATCCATCCAATGTCCATGGATCTCAACGTTGAATTGAACTCTGTTATGCTCACTTCCCTGTTCAGCTGGCTCTGATGGACTGTGCCCAGACTGGCCACGCAGCTGGCCAAGCCACTCAAGCCACAGATCGAGAGCCAAGCAGACCAGGGGACCTGCTAAAATATGGGCCTTTGATGTCATGGACCGCATCATCATCGGTTTTTTTTTCCTCTCGCGTGGCCCAAGCTTAACCTCTCTAGCTTCTATCACGGTGAAGGGACCTTGTCGAGCTGGACCGACCTGGCCTGGACCTTGTAGCGTAAAGCCTGGGCCGTACCCATCCACCTAACGTCACTCACCACCCTCAGGCCTCCCCAGTTTCATTTTCATCTCAACGCAATGCAAAGTAATACAATGTTTTTCGGCCCCGTCATCGTGGCAATCCTGCCAGCTGGCGATTTTATTGTTTCATGTTTCTTTTCCGATCGTGTGCTAAACATAATCTGTTCATGATCTTCATCATGGTTGATTGTTGATCTTACATGGAGATGCTTGTGTCGAAAGAGACAACAAACACTATTTTGTGATAGAGTCCGGAACGTCGCTCCGATCACAGCATTTCGTAGCTGAGACATGAGTCTTTCCAGCCACCATTTGACTTGCAGGTCGCATACCGTGGCTGATTCTCCCTTTTCTGTCACAATGTCTAGTTCTCCAACAATCTCATTCGACAGATCTGACATGTCTCCAACCCTCCCTTTCAATAACAAGTAATTTGTACCCTAGTTGCGAGGCTGGTGCATACTCTGAAACCGGATTGTTCATCAGGTGTTGGTTTCATTCATGTGTATTACGAACTGTTCAATGAAGTTTACAGCAACTTGCACCCTTACACTCTAGGGTGGCCATATTTCTGCCCTTACTTTGACTGTGCTTTCACCTCTTGACTTTGTCACTCCGGTTTACTTGCTTAAATCCAAATCCAAATGTCATAAAATAAGCTTCGGCAAGATGCGAGATTTTCTGAATTGATAGATGATCGTTGGCATTGACTTTGGTGGCTGATCATTGATCAGCACGTTGAACCGGCGGGACCGGTGAAAATGCTACGGCTGAGAATTAGAAAACTCAAACGTAGAACAAAGAAAGCGTAATTAGTAGATCAGCTCATGCCATTTTGGACCAAGCTGTTATGCTCCGCATTTCCTTGAACTGTAAAATCCAGCGCTTAACATTACCTTTACGTTACACAAGTGCCTCAACAATAGTTTAGGGGACTTCACTCGTGACCACCAATTCATCTTACATATCGATACAGGTACTTTTGGAAAACTCTACGACTTAGAACACAAGGGAGGAATGAGCTGTCTTGGATCTTGTTTTTAACTTGTACATATGACAACAATCCCTTGCTTCTAGAGGTCATGTGCACTTTGATACATCTGCCAAGGAAGAGGAAGTGTCAAAATAATAATTATTCAAAGCAATGCACAAGCATCAGCATAAACTATCTATAGCAATTGCCACAACTAAAGGAGTGAGCCGCCAGGGTCTCAAGTATCAAAAACCTAACAACGTACTCCATAACAAGCATGTCCAAGAGGATCATTGCCACCCAACTAAACGTCAAGTTCTAAGCCATATTACCTTTCCTCGCTGTATCGTATCATGCCCTCCAAAACATTCAACTCATCCATTGTCGTAAATACACATGCAAAGTACATTATGCTGTCATCTAACCACTGCACATGATGCAGGACTCGGGATCCTCAATGCTACATTGCAGGACCGCGTCTGAGTAGATATCGCGTTCGCGATCCTCATTGTCCTCGCCCTGGTCCTCAGACTGAGGGTTCTTCTTACCAAGCTCTTCCTCTTGGACCTTCTCAGCAGGCTCAGTGGGAAGAGCCTTGGGGCTGTCACCCTCAGCGACATCTGCCTTGATGATGGGAGCACGGCCAGGGACAGATGTGCTGGCACTCACGCCGTTGGCGGAGTTGCCGTTCAATCCGTTATCCTGAGAACCAGTCCTGTTGCCATTAGTTTGACCCATGGCAGCAGGTGAGGACATCAGATAGCTTGAGCCAGCAGGAGGAGCGCGCTTCCCTAGGGGCTTGATCGAAGCAGAGTTGCCGTCGGCAATCTTGAGAGCTTCCTGATCGACAGTGAACTGAATAGGTGCAGCAGCAGCCTGAGTACGGAGGTAGTACATGCCGGTCTTGAGACCAAGCTTCCAGCCAGCGAAGTGCATGCTGGTGATCTTGCCCATTGTAGGGTCCTTCATGTGAATGTTGAGAGATTGAGACTGATCAATGAAGGCACCACGGTCAGCAGCCATCTGTACAACCTGTCGCTGGGAAATCTCCCACACAGTCTTGTATAGAGCCTTGACATCGGCAGGGATGTTGGGAATATTCTGGATAGAACCGTTATCGGCAATGATACGGTTCTTCATAGCATCGGACCAGAGACCCATGTCGACAAGATCCTTGAGAAGCCAGGGGTTGACAACCTGGAACTCACCAGCAAGGACTCGGCGTTGGTAAATGTTGGAGGTATAGGGCTCGAAGCACTCGTTGTTGCCAAGAATCTGCGAGGTACTGGCAGTAGGCATAGGAGCAACGAGCAGACTGTTTCGGATACCGTGAGTCTTGACATCCTCTCGGAGGGATTCCCACTCCCAAAGGTCAGAAGGCGTGACATTCCACATGTCAAACTGGAGAATACCCTCAGAGGCAGGGGAGCCCTTGAAGGTGGAGTAGGGACCCTCCTCCTTGGCGAGCTGTACAGAGGTAGTAAGGGCAGCGTGGTAGATGGTCTCGAAGATTTGCTTGTTCAGCTCACGAGCCTCAGGAGACTCAAAGGGCATGCGGAGAGCAAGGAAGGCATCAGCAAGACCTTGAACACCAAGACCAATGGGTCGGTGACGCATGTTGCTGTTGCGAGCCTCTTGAACGGGGTAGTGGTTGACGTCGATAATCTTGTTCAAGTTGCGGACAACGACTTGAGTGACCTCGTGCAGCTTCTTGAAGTCGTAGACAGCATCTTCGTAGTTGATGAAAGAGGGAAGAGACAAGGAGGCAAGG
Source organism: Fusarium armeniacum (assembly GCA_013618295.1). Classification (NCBI taxonomy): domain Eukaryota; kingdom Fungi; phylum Ascomycota; class Sordariomycetes; order Hypocreales; family Nectriaceae; genus Fusarium; species Fusarium armeniacum. Next base: position 13,659 of record JABFER010000186.1, on the reverse strand, counting down.
TTGCAAACAGCGACCTCATCAGGGGCGCAGTACTCAATAATCTCAGTGCAAAGGTTGGAGCTTCGGATGGTACCAAGGTTCTTTTGGTTGCTCTTGCGGTTGCAGTGATCCTTGTAGAGCATGAAAGGGTTTCCGGTCTCTGTCTGGGCCTCGAGAATGGCGTACCAAAGCTTCTGAGCCTTGATAGACTTGCGACCCTTACCCTCTCTCTCGTACTTCTCGTACAGAGCCTCGAACTCGTCACCGTAGCAGTCAGCAAGACCAGGGCACTCGTTGGGACACATAAGAGTCCATTCGCCGTTCTTCTCGACACGCTTCATGAAGAGATCAGGGATCCAAAGAGCCAGGAACAGGTCACGAGCACGGACCTCCTCCTTACCGTGGTTCTTTCGGAGATCAAGGAACTCGAAGACATCGGCGTGCCAGGGCTCGAGGTAGATAGCGAAAGCACCAGGTCGCTTGTTGCCACCCTGGTCGACGTAACGAGCAGTGTTGTTGAACACACGCAGCATGGGAACGACACCGTTAGAAGTACCATTGGTGCCGGCGATGTAAGAGCCAGTGGCACGGATTCGGTGTACGTTCAAGCCAATACCACCAGCCATCTTGGAAATCATGGCACAAGTCTTGAGGGTATCGTAGATACCGTCAATGCTGTCCTCCTTCATATCAACAAGGAAGCATGAGGACAGCTGAGGCTGAGGGGTACCGGCGTTGAATAGTGTGGGGGAGGCATGAGTGAAGAACTTGCTAGACATAAGGTTGTATGTCTCCAATACACGCTCGATATCATCACCCCAGATACCAACAGCAACACGCATGATCATATGTTGAGGACGCTCAGCAATTTTGCCATCAATTGTGAGGAGGTAGCTCCGCGACAGGGTTCGGAAACCAAAATAATTGTAATTGAAGTCACGATCGTAGACGATAGCGGAGTCGAGCTCCTCCTTATGTCGCATAACACATTCATAAGTGTCCTTGGAGATCATGGGCGATGCCCGGCCGTTCTTGGGGTTGACCCAGTGGTAGAGGTCGCTTACAACAGCGGACCATTGCTTCTTGGTCTGCTTGTGGAGGTTGGAGACGGCAATACGGGCTGCGAGGATGGCGTAGTCAGGGTGCGTAACAGTCATGTACGCAGCAGTCTCTGCAGCCTGTGAAAGTCTGGTTAGCTGAGGTTTTAGGTTTGATGGTGCATACACCACTTACAAGATCGTCCAATTGCACAGTTGTGACGCCGCCGTAGACACCAGAAATGACCTTTTGGGTGATAGCAACGGGGTCAACGTGGTTCATATCGAGACCGTAACACAGTCTCGAGACACGAGCAGTGATCTTGTCGAACTGAACACGCTCTTGGCGTCCATCTGAGATGAATGTCAGCTATCGAGAGTCTTTGCATGGTCGCCATAAGCCATTGTGTGGCCAGATCATACATACCTCTCTTTCTAACGAACATGATGGCGGTGGGAGGAAAAGGCGGGGAGGTCGGATATGAGATTGACGCAGGTTCTGTTCCTGCAGATTGAAGCAGTAAAAGAGCTGAAGAGCGTCCAGAGGGGTATTGACGCTTTGTTGAAAGGGAACGTGAGAATTATTACAAGAATTTTGGGTGTGTTTGGTTTGTGGTTGTTGAGGAGATGAGAAATTCAAATTTGGGTGGATGATGGAAGTGGTTTTAAGGAGAGCGCGTCTCCTACACGCGACGCCAAGTTCTTAGCGCGTAAAATAACGACAGGGACGCATCAATCTATTAACAAAGGGCCCCGCCTGAAACCTAAGGCAACGCCCCATTTGAAGCTGGAACAGGTAGACAAAGACTGATCAAAGCTGGTGATTTACATGGAAACAACCTATGGGTTGATTAATCTCATTGGACACCTTGAGAACTCCAAGTCTGTGATATAGCATAATTTCATGCATTTTCAACCTTCAAAGTGCCATTATTTCCTCTTCCTTTTCCGATATCGCTTTCTCGCGTCGCCCGTGTCATTTTGCGTTGCCAGAGCATTGGTGGGGTTTCGGAGGGGTCAATTCACGGCGCGAAGTCACGTGAAGTCAATACCAATTATTAATTGAATGTGTTGGCTCTGTAAGCAAGCGGTGAAATTACCTACAATTGAGCTTGGACACTGACACTACAGGTTGACTGGAGGATGAGACCTTGGACGAAAGCGTAGATTCAACAACCAATCAACGCCGTGAATCGAAACTACCTGCCTGGTTGGATATGCCCTGATCTAAAAAAAGGCATCTAGAAATTGCAGTTGCAAGGCAACAAGATATTCAGTGACTCACCATTGAGCTGACAAAAGATACTCAAAGTCAATGACATCGAGGCGTCTTTTTAATTGTCTTCAGTCTTCAGTCACCAGTGGTATCCGGACTTCAAGTCTCAGAATCCAAGCCTCCAACTTCCGCAAAATGGCTTCATCTACAGCAGCTCAGCCTGTTAATGGCTCCAGTTACGAACCCAGATACATCGATGTATGTTAAATTCCAACCGTCTCTACTATATCCGGCCCCACTGGTTTTATACTTGACATCAGATCCCGTTAACACATGACGTGTACCAGTAGATTGGTATCAATCTTACCGACCCCATCTTTCGAGGAAAATACCACGGCAAAGAGAGACATCCCGATGATCTCGATGCCATTGTTGGACGAGCCCGTGAAGTTGGCTGTACAAAACTCATAGTGACTGGCTCGGATCTGGCCAACTCCCGAGATGCCCTTACCCTTGCCAAAGATTATCGTAAGTTCTGACCCCTGTTTATCAATCAGATAATCAGACTAAATCGCGTCAACAGCCGGGACCATCTTTGGCACCGCAGGCATCCATCCCTGTAGTAGTGCCGTCTTCAGTGAAGCGGGCCCTTCTCACGAGTCTGAGCACACAACACCATGCGACCCTGATCCTTCAGCTCCGGTCTCGGAAGAGCACCCTCCTTGTTCAGCAAAGACCGAGAAGCTAATTGCAGATCTCACATCTCTCGTGACAGAGGCCCAGGCCTCAGGCCAGAAGAGCCTTGTTGCTATGGGCGAGTTTGGTCTGGACTATGATCGTCTGCACTATTGTTCCAAGACTATCCAGCTTCACTCATTTGCTGCCCAGCTCAAGGTTGCTGCTTCGATATCTCCCCAACTCCCGCTGTTCTTGCATTCTCGCGCTGCTCACGATGACTTTGTCCGACTCTTGAAGGAGGCATTCGGCGAAAAGCTAGAGAAACTGGAGAAGGGCGGCGTGGTGCATAGTTTCACTGGTACAGCCGAGGAGATGCGCGAGCTGATGGACTTGGGATTGTACATTGGTATCAACGGGTGCAGCTTCAAGACTGTCGAGAACTGCGCTGTCGTTAAGGAGGTTCACCTCGACCGCCTCATGATCGAAACTGATGGGCCCTGGTGCGAGGTTCGACCAAGTCACGAAGGTTACAAATACCTGATCGAGAAGAAGAAAGACGTTCCCGCCCCCGAGAACGAGCAGAACGGAACTGCTGCCGCTGAGCCTGCGCAGAAATCCCAAAAGCAGCCCAAGAAGAACCAGAAGAAGGAGCCTGAGGTACCAGAAAGATACAAGATCGTGAAGAAGGAGAAATGGGAAGAAGGAGCCATGGTCAAGGGACGCAATGAGCCCTGTAACATTGAGCGAGTGGCCAAGATCATTGCCGGAATTAAGGAGGTTAGTATCGAGGAGGTTTGCGAAGCGGCGTGGAAAAACACAGTAAAGGTATTTGGACTCGAGGAGGTGTAGAAATGTTTTGACATATTGATTTGTCGTGGGGGGTATCAAATAGAGAAGAAAGAGATAGACCATGCGCCATATAGATCCAACACCTTTTCATATGCCAGAGCCTTTGTACCCGCGTATCCTTCCATGCCTCACAAGTCCTGTTGTCACGCCCTCCTCGCCTGTCATCCACCCAGGCATCCGCTCTCCATCAATTATCCCAGCCTCGACAAGTTGCCTTACGCCTGCCCAAACATGAGTTCCTGAGAACGTAATTTTGACAGTGGGCGTCCATTGTTGGGATGGGGCTTTATCGTTTCTGCTATCCTCTTCCGTTGTAGCGCTTGCCTCTTGAATAACTGCAGCAATCTTGCTCTTCCGTCGTTTTTTGCTGCCATGCTCTGTACCGTCCCGCGCGTTCTCTTCATCTTCTGGTTCGCCCAAGTCCGTATTTGTGGAAGGAAATGGGTCTTGTATCACAATGTCGACCTTTTCCACCCCCTTTCCATCCGTGACAATAGCCGAATCCCCAAATCGAGCCTTTGCAGTAAGCCTTGCCTTTTTCGATGCCTGTTGCGATTGAGTCAGTGGCGCTCCGCGTTTGAGATTATTGAACGACGATTCTCGAGATAGTGGCGGGCTTGGAAGAACAGTGTCTAATGGCGACACCTTTGTTGAATCGCTGGAGTAGATGCTCCAGCCACCTCCCGCAGCGTTTGTGCGACCAGAACCGTTCTTTTCTAATAAGGCCTCCAGATTCTTGCTGGAAAGATTGCTTGATTTAAGGGTGTATCGTTCGCGAGGACGCGAGAGGGCCTTGGGAACACCATCGACAATCAAGCTTTGTAGACTCTTTAGCTCCCCAGAACTAACGGAACCGGTGGCCTGAGACTTGGTAATATACAGTGAAGGCGATCCATCTGGGAAAGCAATGTACACCGTTCTTGACGAGTCGAAGTTGGTCGCAGTACCAGAAGCATCTCGGCCTGACAGAGCAAAGTCTGTATTATAAGGTGAGTCAACGACGAATATCCGCAAGAGCAAGACAGGTATATCCTTTGGTCTGTGAAAGTGGTAATGTGCCTTGACGTCTGGTAACACATGAGTTTGAAGGTTTTGTAGGAATGTTGAGGGGTGAAACCGTGGAATTGTCAGGTTCTCTTGATCGACCCCAAGCACTTGGCCTTCGCCGGCATCTTGCGAGGGCTGCTTCAGGGGCAGAATCGAATATGCCATCCATCTATGAGATGTTGGGTTCTGCTCAAAATATGCCATATCTACCATGGCCAATTGATATAACGTCAGGCCAATCCTCCAGTCTCCTTCAACAATTCTGCTAACAACATCTCGTTTTGAACCTTTTTGGTGTTTCATGTCAACGTAAAGTTGTTGCAAATCATCAACTGATTGACAGGGAGGGTAGATATCGTCTTCTTCATCATCATCATCCTCATCTCTCCTTTCAATATAGGGTACAGCATTGGGTAGACTCTCATCATCGAGCCAGTCTAATGCCAAGGAAATAAGAGACTCTCGTGATAGTCGGTTGAGGCTCTTGATGATAGCAGGGTTGGAAGCATCGACTCGTAGTGAGGACGATAACCTGGCCTTTGTTGGGATAGAGAAGCGGGCCATTGTTTTGTTGTTTGTTTTGTTTTAGAGCAACTTAGTCACAAAAGACTGAAGTTGCAGATCCAAAGTGAGGCATACGCAAGACCAAGCAACAAGTCTCTTTCCCTAATTGGTGTTGAATTGGACCAGGGTGGTGCATTAATCTCTCAGAATGGAATGAACCCGATAACATATGCTTATAGATGCGCTCATAAGACGCGATACATTCACTTTAGAGTCGCGTTTCTATCCAGACCAACAAGGAATAGTAGCACGCACGGGCCATTAGACGAGTACTCTCGTCGGTACCGATCACGTGACACTGCACATGAGCTCTCATGTGATTAATCACCAACACTCTCAAGCAGAAGGATGGTCACAGAGAGAACTCATCCACCAAAGCAGGCAGCCTAAAATAGAAAAGGACACCATCTCTCAAACCTATCTCAATTCATCCTCCGCTTTCCTTCGGGATAGGACCCTCACCAAAAAAGGAGTCGAAACTGAAGCTCGGTTTTTAATGAGTGGACTCGGAGGTGAGTATGGACGGATTCGGAGATGCGATTGAACTCAACTGATTGGTTGGGAGTTTTCAATGCCTCATTGCTCTTGTCAAAGACCAGATAAGACGGCTCCACCATTAAAGGAACAGCATTCCGAGATGCCTCCACTGTTAGTCTGATGAGCGTTGCCGTTAGACTTCAACGTGACCCCGACATGACCTCGACATGATGGAGGCAAACTATTGACGACACCTCAGTCCGCCCTAGGAATTGATTTTCTGTAACGGTTCATCAGGACTCTCTTTGCATTGGTTTTGCAGAACCCTAGAACCCCCCACGTAAGCCATGAGCAGGGGCTATGACGTTCTGACTTGGCTTGCACTGCAGATCTAGTTCGGCAGATTTCAAGGGCTCGGTGACCACCAAAATGGACTGTAAGAACTAGGAACGAAGCAATTTCACGAGGTATCATCGACAGAATCAGTAGATCCGAAGTAAGGCAGAGGATCACTCAGATCCTCGAAAATATGTGTCATAAATTTCCTTTAGTGATCTGGGGCCGTAGGCGAGCGGGTTATTTCTCAAGCCGGGGACACTTTCTTTGTTGGAGTTTGTGCGGTGGTCCCACATCTAACGGGGAGTTCACGGAAGATGTACGGGTGAAAGTATGAGGGTTCCGGGTATGGAGACAATTTTGGAGTTCGGTTTAATAGCATCACAAACTATTAACAACATGGCCAATAGTCTTGTGTTGATTCGTCTTACTCTCAAGCGCATAGGAGAGATAAGTCCGTTAGGCCACATGAGAATACATCGAAAAGTCTGCTGTGCCGCATAGCAGCCAGTGTCAGCCGTGGGAGAGTCCCATGAGGCTGGACCTAGTCCATGCACCTCGACAGAAAGAACATGTCTTAGTTGACCCTGGACATGGTCAAGACGAAAATGTGATTAATTGTCGGCCATGTACACATCTGAGTGGGGGGCAAGTCCAATAATTCAGGGTGCACTTCGTATGATGGCTACAGATCGGCTTCTCAGTGCTGCTGATCTTATGGGTAACTCTTGGATTTCAAACGAGATTCCAGAAGTTCAACCTGGCGAGAAGCCACTTTTCGTCTACCGAGTTTCATTAGCGGAAACCCATTTGTGCGCGGACTTCTTACACCGATTTTTGGGCCCAACGTAAGAAGCTAAAGTTAGCGAAAATCAAAAGACACAGTCTTATAACGATAGGGTTAGTTTTGAGTCCCATGGCATGGCTGAGAATGCGAAATTGAGCAAACTCCCCGAAGTTGTCCGAATACACCACTTAACAGGCAAGGGTTCGGGCTGTTGTGTGACCATTGCCCACGTTCCGTAGCATCCTACCAAGTTTCGATTTCCATTCCTGCACGAACGAAGCACGTTGTCTGGAGTGCGACTCCAAATTGAGAGGCATGCGCAAGTGGGGGTGTTGAGGCTCTTTATCCGTTATACAACCTTGCCGCATGAGAAATCATCACCGATTGAAACGAACCGACCCACGTTGACTGGCAGTCCTGAACTCCGGCAGAATAATCACTCATAGGAACGGTAGAGGACACTTGGTGAACATTAGAGAACGAAGAAGGTACCCACGAAATAAGAGATATCCACATCTGTTCAATATACAGGGGGCGGGGAGTTGGAATTTGAACCACACAACTCGAACCACTGCAGCCGTCTTGGTGATGCACATAACTGTACACACATAGATTACCTGTCAAACCAGAAGCTCCATCCTTCAACTCGGATGCATGTTATCTTTAAATCTGCAACGCAAATCACATCTCGCTCATTGACACAGCATAGAACATCAGCGGCCTTTTACTCTTCCGGCCCGCTGCTTACGGCGCCTTTCTGGATGGCCGATTTTGGTAAAAACAGCACAACGCAGGGTCTTGCTGTAACTCTAGTGGTCATTGACGTGGGGCGGGTGGGTGTCATGGTTTGATGCGAGGGACTTGGGAGTCAATGACGGTACAAGTTCCGGTTGATATTTTCAATTATTCAGCAAAATGCCGGCCCATATGCAGGTCATCCTGATCCGAGTCGGGAGCTTGGTAAGCAAATTTTTCTGCTCTTGTTGGACATGACAAGACTTCTATTGCGAAAGAGGAAATACAGCGACAACCTTGAATACCTAGATCTATAGACTGAAGTAAGTACGAACAAAGAATATGAACAAAGATGATGGCACAATCATCTTGACATTAAAATTACGACATTCACGGCTATTTGCTCTCATCCCCCATTCATTCGCGGAGATGCCCCCATGTTCTAGGCCACCGTCGTCGAAAAGGTTGGGTCTCGTTACAACTAAGCCTTCCCAGGGAGGGTCATTCCCATCCAGTGACTGTGCTCAGTTCACTACCCACTAACCCACCGCCCACGGGCTCCCCAAACAGCAAACCCACTCCACTAAACCCATATGCGTAGTGGCTTCGGCGTCAATCGGCCTTGCAAGTTGCACCCACTTTCACAGTCTCCATCAGAAAACCAACTTGACTTGCCTTGACCCCAGCGCACTTCTTTCTTTCCTCCACTTCCTTCCCCAAACCTCCAGAATCGACCTCGAAATAGATTCATTGCCCATATCTACTCCTGGATACGACCAACGATACGACCACAGACGCTCGAATTTTCTACCGAATACGCGGCTATCGACTTTTGACTGACTGTTATTACTGAGTCATCTTGAGCCGTTGGCAAATTTGTCTGCACAGACCCCGCCCATAGGCTGAACCATTTCCGGACCCGACGTTGAAACATCAAACCACCGCCGATTGACTAAAGGCACGACAAGAAAGCAGCTACTGCTTTGAAAATCACTTGAAGGAGGAATCATTGGTTTTGTTTCAATCCATCAAAATGTCAAACTTCAACGGCCGCCGCGGCCCCAACGTGTCGCAGTATCTCCGCGACCTCAACGCCATCAACCGTCAAGAGAATGCTCACGATGAGCCTTTCAACATGGAGGAGGACCTTGCTCTCTTTACCAACACTCAATTCTTTGACTTTGAGACTGGCCAGAACACCGACTACCAGGCCCATCCTGTCAAGGTCGACTTGGAGGCTTCCCAAAGCACTTCTCCTTCCGATGGAATGACCCCGGCCCCCTCTGTCGTGGGTGATATCGCTGCTGGCAACTTTGATTTCATGCAGGGTGAGTTCTCGACTTTTCTGTGTCATACGGCACTTTCTACTTCAAAATTATGCCGAACTTGAGATCAAGAAGACGGAGCAGTTCAGCGAGAGAGAGGGACTCGCATCAAGAGAAGAATCAGTGCCATTGCGTTTTATCGAAGAAGATGGAGGGTTTCTTGAACCTTCTTCCATCCCGAGCTATTACGCGTGGTCGAGACTTCATATTGGAGAAACTCTGCTATCGCTTGTATTGTTCTTCTTTTCTCTCCATCGCCATGCACATGGCCACAGTCCAAGCGGACAGCCAGGACCCTTGTCCATAAGGCACTCGAATGGGTAATGAAGGGCGTCTTACCGCTTTACCAGCATTCAACTCTGTTTACCCCACCCTTCTTGGGAACCTTTGTCCCGAGCTGTGTGCCTGCATAGCTCCCTTGGATCATTGGGACAAGTTGTCCCTCAGTGCATGTCTGCACAAGTGCGGCAGATGCCTAGGGTCTTAAGCTGGGTACTAGTGGCTATACGGAGGATGGTGACTATGGCGCAATATCTCGTGATTTGCCGATACTAATCACGACATCACCATGCATCCCTGCACCTCACTACCACTTCCCAAGTTGGGATAGCCCCTACCCCAGACCTCAAGTACCTCTGCAAGACAATGACTACTCTTCAACTCTACAAGCCTATTATCTATTCCTTTACTCCAGCCATGATACTTGACTCTTCTCGACATCAACTGACCATACCATGGCAGGCGACTTTAGCTTCCCCGACTTTGCAGGTCCTTATCCATCAACCCCTATGACCGCCTTTGCCGATGGCGCTCAGAACTTCGCTCCTCTTCAGCCCAGCGCTGCTGCCAACTACCAGCCTGTGACACAGCAGCAACAAGCTCCTCAATTTGCTCAGCCAGCTGCTCCTCAGCCTTCACTCGAGAAGCGCAACTCTGAGAGTTCCGGCAGTTCCGGACGTGGGTCCCTGAACTTTGAAGAAGCCTCCCGCCATGCTGCTGAAGAAGACAAGCGAAGACGCAACACTGCCGCCAGTGCTCGCTTCCGTATCAAGAAGAAGCAGCGTGAGCAAGCCCTTGAGAAGTCTGCCAAGGAGATGTCTGAAAAGGTATCTGTCCTGGAGAGCAAGGTGTCACAACTCGAGACCGAGAACAAGTGGCTCAAGAACCTCTTGGTTGACAAGAACGAGGGCAACGATGAGATCATTGCTTTGTGGAAGGAGTTTGCCGCATCCAAGACCGCCAACAAGCCCGAGTCAAAAGCCAAGTCCTCAGTCAAGGATGAGACAAGGTGATCCAAACAAATCTATAAAAGTGAAGCGAAATCTTGGGACGACCTTTAATGAAGAAGGCCGACGGCGTTTCTTCTGGCTCGGTTTGCATCTAGTTGGGGGGCTATGTGGCGTTTTTTTCTGATCTTTTCAACAATATCTGGGGGTACAAGGAGCATGATGATGATACATTGGGTACAGCTATCAAGGCTGCCCGGTACGGCACATACACAACATTAAAAATTCACGGGGGTTATAGCGAGGGGGCGAAATCATGGTGAGGGTATATATACGGTTGCTTGAAGCAATTGATAGAGACCAGTCCCTGGGTTCGGACGACACGACAGACTGGGTGGAGGTTTTTGCTTTACTTGTCATGATATCAACGGGTATACGATAAATCGTTTCCGTAACTAGTTTCTTATTCCATGTTCAACACTCTTTGGTCCGAAGAAACCACGCTTTTTTGAAAAGCCAGTGTTTATTGAGTTAATAATAGAACTCTTTCACATCCAAATGTTCCTCTTACTCGCCTTCGTTCATGTCGTAACCATATGTCTATGTCTTCGCTTTCTCATCTAATTAACCAAAACATTGTCCTTGTGAATTTACATCTTATTCTCACTTCTGCTCCTCCTCTGCCGCCTTCTTTGCTTTGAGAACATCCATCCGCTCCTTATTTCTCTTCCCCAGCAACCTCAACGTCTGTGCCTTTTCATGCTCCGTCATACCCGCCCAATTTCCAATCCTGCCCATGGTTCCATCTCTGTTGACCACGAGGGGCCCCATGGAGTCGAGCGCGACGGATTCTCCAACACGTAGCTCCGTCACGCCATCACCCCCGCTGCTGTTGGAAGAGGTGGCGGTGTCTGAGCCTGGGGCTGGTAGTGGGAGGGGGTTCTTCTTGTCATTGGTCTCTGCCTGCACGGGCTGCTGCTGATCGTCCTTGGACATTGTGCTGGAAAAGCGAAAGGCTGATGGTGTGTAGTGAGTGTTGTTCAGGCGTGTGATGGCAAAGCGTGGGAACCGCTTGAGCATAATGTGGTTTGGATTGTGTTGTATGTATGGGCTTCACTCAGTGAATTGAGTGAATGTGTTTTGCAGATACCAGCAGAGATATAAAAGCTGTCACTGGGTATTGTTATCTCAAGTTTGAGAAATGATTGAAGTGAGTTTTGGGTGATGAATGAGGTTCAATTATATTGAGAAAGTGAAAGAGGTTGTAAGTGTTTATTCAGTGGAGTATTGGATGGGATTTGCCAAGAGCATGATAGAAAAAAATAGAAGCTGATGGTGCAGTCGTGAGGCTGGCCACTAAGAATGGATGGATCCCTGCGCATGTTCTCGAACTAGCCGTGATACTCACCAACCACACTAACATGGAAACCAGAATAGCGAATCGTATCGACTGATGGTTCTAAAGGTTGTAGAAGAATAATAGCGTTGGAAGGCTGTGTAGTGAGTAGCATAGCTATTATGGGTTTTCAATAATTAGGTCTCATCTCCAAAGCCTCCAACAATTATATTTAAAACATGGCCTAGTCACACAGGTATCGGGGTTACAGAAACTTCCATGAGAATACTTGCCCTTGCGATGAAATGATTAGACGGTGACTTTATGCCATCTTAGGTCCGCTCTTAGGTTATTCGTTCAATATCCTAAGCGCAGGCTCAAAGCTTTCTGCCATCCCGCAGATAACCTCCCTATCACAAGTCATACAAGATGGCGACTCAAATATGCAAAGGGTGCAGATAAGTTCATGGGCATGTCGACTTCAATTTGCTGATCGATCGTCACTGACTTTCCCTTTTTCCTTAGGCTGGCGAAATATATACCCCTAATACATGACTATCACGGAACTAGATTGAATATCGCTCTCAAAGCTGACCCTTCGGGCAAACCATGCAAAGAGACTTGCAAAATACGTCGAAATCTGCCGATAAAAGAGCGTATATTAGCACCTCTATATCGAAACAGGGGAGCGAAACTATGTTGCCCAACATGAGGCAGCATCGATAGACCCTGAGTCTAAGGATGGCGAGTACCGTGACATCAAGCAAAATGATTTGATTCCAAGTTTCCGAGTAATAGGAATTTTGGGACATCCCTTGGCTAGCTAACTGGCTGAAACCCACAAGACACACTGATATCAATTCCTCTACTATGTGAGGGCCTCGTTATCACATATCTCAACACGCACAGCGAAATCTAGAGTCAAGAGACTTTCTGCACAAGTATCGGCCAGGTGTGTCTTTTGAGCTTGACCGCGAGCTGAGAGAAGGTCTCGAACTGCCACAGCTCGGACGGCCTGGGCTCAACCGACCTGGCCTTCGGTTCAGGGTTGTCCTGGATCAGCGATCCAGGCATACCAGTGTGCAGATGAAAACTGTGGTAAGTCGACAGAATGTGCCGTACCTGGGGCAGTCAAGGCTCGAATTCTTGTGCGAGACGGCATAAGTCGCCGAATATATTTAAAGGTCTCGCCACAGCGGAACACAGATGTGGTAACCCTACATGCACTAATACAAGCAACAACTACAATAGATCTTTCCGTCAGCTTCAAGGTACAGACAATGATAATGGAAATCCCGACCTGGTATGCTGTACTATTTGCTTCCAGTATCTCAGGAGAGGGAAGGGAGACCGCAATGGCTTCCCAAATCTCAGAATATGTGGGAAACCAGCTTGTGATCAGAAGAGCGGGAACTAGCATGGCAAATTATTAACCATTGGCCGTGGAAAAGATGCAACTTCCCGGGACCTAGATCTTGTCCGTTCCAGGACCTGCTACAGCAGGCACAATGGAATCGATCGTGTCCCGCGGCCTGAGCAACCAGAACTAAAGAGATGCGGGAACTCTAATTGCAATATGGACAGCACCAACTAGTATACAGGCCAGTGTCACTTCTTTCCAGGCCACCGGTACGATGATTCATATTGTCGTTTCCACGCCTGTGGACTACGTTTGAGAAGAAATGGATGATAGACGAACGCATTCCGCGATCTCCAAAGCCTGATACCAAATCTTACGGCAACCCGAATTGAACCCACGATAGTAGTAACTATAACGGCCGGTGTTACTACATCAAGGGGCATAAAGGCGACGAGGAGTACGCACGTTGCCAACCTTGCCACGACTATCGTAGAAACCACCACGATGAAGAAAGGATTCCCGGTCCACCAAAACCAACGCACCTCAGCTGCAAGAACCCGAATTGTAACGCAGACAGTACGAACTACCAGCGCCGCTGGAGTTTCCTTCCGGGCCATCGAGGAGATGACGATTACTTGCGGTGCGATGCATGTATCCTGTCCTGGAAGGCTCATGATGGAGCCGACCAGGGCTAGTACATTCGGCAG